>PVIY010040626.1:0-22211 GCA_004026745.1 Myrmecophaga tridactyla | reverse complement strand
GGGGGGGGGGGGTTGAGGGGCTGGGTGCGGGTGCATGGGTCTCAGGTGGGGCAGGGCTAAGCTGTGAACTTGTGCGGGAGAGGTGGGTTGGGCTGGGGCAGCCCTGCGCTAGCAGGGCAGAGTGGGGAGGTGGGGGGCAGCAGGGACACTCAGGCGTGGAGGGGAGGTTGGGGCAGGAGCGCTTGAGGCAGGGTAGTGAGGCAGTGATGTGGTTCAGGTGCATGGGATGTGGGAAGGACACAAGTCGCGGGGTGGGGGCGGCGTGTGTAAGGTTAGTTCCTTTTCCCGGCTCCCTGTCTATGCACTCCTGAGGGTTCCGGGCTTGCGTATGGAAAGGGACGCATTAGGCTGTTTGCGACTGCTGGACAGTCTCTGGTTCTCTGCATCTCAATTCTTCAGCTTTTGCAACCAGGACCTCCCTATGTGGTGCAGGAGACCCTCCCAGGTCATTGACACCGGGGAATCACCATCCCAGTCGCCTTCCTGTCCCTTCTCTAGTTGTTCCTTGGAGCAGGGGTGAACTTGACTTATCCTATCTTGCCATCTTTCCAGAACACTGAACATTATTTCTGAAAAATTATTTACTAAAATAATTTGTGGAATAGGATGATTTTATGTTTCTCTGGAGAGGTTTTATGCTTGCTTCTGCTATGCATCTATGGTTACCAACAATCCAGAGTCACCTCATCCAATATCAGAGATCAAGATAACTCGAAGCTGAATTAAAGTTCTTTGAGAGCAGACACCTTCTGCACCTAGGGTGCAGCCTTTGCAATTCAAAAGGAAGTGGGTTCATCAGGTTCCCCTATAGACTGGCTCACCCCTCTGTTGGTGAGCTCTACAATCCAATCCAGGTGCATTATGCCCCACAAGTGATCCTCAACGCCCCCAGAATCAACAAATTCCTCCAGAGGAGAAGTGGCCCCATGGCTGGGCTCACCTCCCTGAGGCTCTGACCTCTCTTTTAGACCCTTTTCTATTAATTTTTCATGATCTTATTGGCTAACTAACAAGGGTCATATGCCTTTAAGAGCTTTTTATAAGATTTTCACTAGAAAAGAAGAGTTGTTACAAAATACTGAATTCCCCATTACCGGGACATTCAGCAGAGGGGCTATGATCAGCAAAACTTATTCCTTAAGATTTAATGTCAATTGTCCAGCAGACAGGAGTTTTATCTGAAAAGGCTCTTGGTGAAAAGAGAGAGAGAGACAAATAGACATGCAGTATACCAGTGGAAGTTTGGGTGGGAGGTAAGTAACTTTGGATCACAGCCAGCCTTCAGTTGCAGAGATCTTCTCAGGCAAGAAATATTTTTCTTCTTTTAAAAAAAGGCTCTTCAATGAGAATTTCCTAAAATTAAGGGTGAGGAATATTGTACAACAATGTGAGGACACCGTGAAACATTGATTGCATACCTGGGATAGAATATATAGAAGGTGAATAAATCTCAACAAAAATTACAGAGTCAAAAATTAAAAAATAAATAAAATTAATTAATTAAAAGGGTGGGCCACAGTGGCTCACTGGCAGAATTCTCTCCTGCCATACCAGAGACTCGGGTTCGATTCCCGGTGCATGCCCATGCAAAATAAATAAATAAATAGTAAATAAACAAACAGAAAGATACAAGCGCTAGAGAAGATGTGGAGAGAGAAATATACATAATGCAATGTCCGTAGGGAAGTAAAAGAGTGCAGTCTCTGAAGGGTAATGTAGCAGATCTATGGGAGGCTAAATATAGGGTCACCGTGGGATTAGGCAATCTCATTAGTAGGAATATATTTGCAAGAACTGAAAGCAGAGTCAGAAACAGACATTTACACACTGATGGGTCTAGCAGCTTTATTCACGATAGCCAATGAATGGAGGCCGAATCCTAGAAAATAGTTTAGATTTCGACTGCCTAACTCAGGCGATTTGGAAAATAACTCAAAATATTTGGGGGAGCTAAAAGAAGCTCGTATGCGCTCTCCTCCATTAACTGACTCATTCATTAATAATACATCATTGGACTTTCACTGGTTCCTGTGCTAGGATTCTGAATATTTTTATGCACAGAGAATTTATAATTAAGCTAAAACCAGCAGGTGAAACACATTTAAAGTAATAAATGTGTATAAGATTGTGTCATGAAATATACATATATTATTGAGCCCAAATCTGCTCATAGCCAGGAAGAATATTTATGGGTTATTCTGCTTGACCAATTGTTTATCATAAACCCTCATGGTCATAGGTTCTAATTGCAGACTACATTAGACTTCCCTGAAGATTAAAAAAAAAACAACCCTGTCCAATCTAAACTGTTTCATTTATTAATAACCACTAAGGACCTATTAGCCCTTAGTGGACTCCTTCTACTAAGTAGTCCACTTTTATACTTAGTAGTATAAAAGAAGTATAAAACACAGGCCAGAGAACAGGTGTAGGAGCCAAATGCCTGAGTGTGAATGCTGAAGTGGGTCGGCCACTTACTAACCGCATGGCCCTGGCTGACTTCTGTATGCCTTAGTTCATTCTCCTATAAAGTAATAATAATTATAACATGTACTTCACACTGTGGCTGTGCAGATCAAATGGGCTAATACACACAATGCCTTAGGACAAGTTCCGGCACTTGGCAGAGTGCTCAGTGGAAGCTCCTGTTACTTTAAGGTGCATTCATGCATAAACGTTTATTGGGGAAATTGAAATATAAAAAGGAAAAAATACTTTCTGAATTACCAGTAACAACATACAAGTAAAGAGGGAAAGGGGAAAATCCGTTATTCCTAACTAAGACACATTTAAAATAAATGCTTATCTTGTCCACACTCAAATGTGAAGTGTAGAAAACCAGTTTCCACTTTGTCTTTCCAAAATATCTTTTTGCTTTTTCTTACACCCACACCTGAAAATGTTGGCGTTTCTTACTGAAAGCGATTCTACTGAAAGAATTTTTATCAATGATCAGGGAATTAAACCTCAGTGAAGAGGCTACAGTTGAATCCACATCACCTAAATTATCAGTGGTAACATATATTTGTCCCACACAACTCAATCCTCTCTTCCTCTGCTCCTAATTGGGGCATGCAACTCTGGTGACCGAATTCATCTCATTTTGATTATTGAGTAAATTAAATGAATAGCCTGGGGCAATACCTGAATAGAGCTGTATTCACCACTAACTATACAACAAAACTCCTGTCACCTATTAAAATTTTAATTTATCTAAAATGGAGATAAAAATATTTCCCTAATGATAACAAATCCTATTAATTGAATAAATATTTTCTGTCTAGCTCTTAAGTGGTAGTTCATGAATTTTTTAATTTTTAAAATTCATGTTGTAGTAACAAACTTACAACCAAAATTTCCCATTGTAATGTCACTCAAGGGCACAAGTACAGTAGTATTATCGCATTCACAGTATTATTCTACCATCATGATATCCATTACCCCTACTTTTCATTACTTCAAGCAGAAACTCTTCACCCATTAAGTTCTCACTCCCTCTTCTTGCCCCGTATAACCCCCAGCCCCTGGCAAACGATTAACTACTCTCTGTCTCTATGAATTTTGCTTCTTCCAGGTGTTTCATATAAGTGAGATCATACAATATCTGTCTTTTTGTGTCTGGCTTATTTAATTCAACATAACGTATTCAAGGTTCACCTGTATACTAGCGTGCTTCAGAACGTCATTCCTTTTTATGGATGAATAATATTCCATTGAGTGTATATGCCACGTTTTGTTTATCTGTTCATCTGTTGATGGACAATTGCATTGCTTCCAGCTTTTTGGCTCTTGTGAATGATGCTGCTATGAACTTCGGCATGCAAATATCTGTTCAAGTCTGCTTTCAATTATTTTGGGTATGTAACAAGAAGTTGGATTGCCAGATCATATGTTATTTTCTTTTCCTGAAGAACTGCCAAACTAATTTCCACAGAGAATGCATCAGTGTACAATGTAACCAGCAATGTATAAGAGGTCCTCTGTCTCTACAGCCTCGCCAACATGTATTAATTTCTGTTTGTTTTTTATTTAAATAGCCATCCTACCGGGTGTAAAGTGATATCTCAATGTAGTTTTGACTTTCATTTCCCTGATGTTGAGCACTTTTTCATCCATTTATTGGCCATTTATATATCTTCTTAACAGAAATGGCTATTCAAGTCTTTCACCCATATTTCAATTGAATTTTTGTCTTTTTGTGGTGGGGTTGTAGGGGTTCTTTATACATTCTGGATATTAAATCCTTATCAGACGTATGGTTTGCAGTTATTTTCTCCCATTCTAAAAGTTGTGTTTTCACTTTCTCTGTAGTGTGTTTTGATGTACAAAAGTTTAAAATGTGGATAAAGTCCACTTATTTATTTTTTCTTTTGTTGCTTATGCTTTTATTGTCACATCTAAGATATCACTATACCAAACCCAAGGTTATGAAGGTTCTACCCTAGGTTTCTTTCTGGATTTTGGAGTTTTAATTCTTATATATAGGTACTGGATCCATTTACAGTCAATTTCGGTGTATGGTATGAGATAGGGGTTCAACATTCTTTTGCAAGTGGATATACAATTTTCCCAGAACCATTTGCTTAAGAGACCATTCTTTACCAAGTAACGTGTTTGACATTCTTATCAATGATCAATTGGTCACAGATATATGGGTTTATTTCTGAACTTTCAACTCAATTTCATTGGTTTGTATGTCTGTCTTTATGCCAATACCACACTGCTTTGATTACTGTAGCTTTGTAGTAAGTTTTGAAATTGGAAAGTATGAGAACTCCAACTCTGTTCTTTTACAATATTCATTTGGCTATTTGGGGACCCTTTGCAATTTCAGATGAATCTAAGGATTGGCTCTCCCATTTCTTCAAAAAAAAAAAAATCTGCTGGAATTTTAACAGGTATTAAAACTGAATCTGTGCATAGCTTTGGATAGAGTTATCTTAAAAATAGTAAGAGAAAGGACCTCTTCCTAACTCATTGTATCATGCCAATAGCACCCTATTACCAAAGCCATATAACCTCATCTCGAGAAAAGAAAGCTATAGACCAATTTCTCTTATAAATATAGATGTATCTTCAATTAAATACCGGTACGTTGAATCCAACAATATTAAAATAATTATACACCATGAAAAAGTGGGATTTATCCCAGGAATAGAAAGTGGTTCAACATAAGAAAACCAATCAATGTAATGCGCCACATTTACTGAACGAAAGGAAAAAAATCACATATCTTAATTGATGCAGAAAAGGCATTTGACAAAGTCCAATACTACTTCATGATAGAACACCCAGAAAAATAGGAATAGAAGGGAACTTCTCCAACACGATAAAGGGCATATCTGAAAAAGGCCACTGCTGACATTATACTCAGCGACGAAAGGCTTCCCCCAGAGGCCAAGGCAGGACTGCTCACTGTCACCACTGCTAGTCAGCATTGTACTGGAAGTCCTTGCCAGAGCAATTAAGCAAGAAAAAGAAATAAAAGGTATTCAACTTGGAAAGGAGGAAGTAAAACTATCTCTATTTGGAGGCAACATACATAGATCCTTTACATAGAAAGTCCCCAAGAATTGACAGGAAAACTACTAGAGCTGATAAACGAATTCAGCAGAGTTGGAAGATCAACATGCAAAACTCAGTTGTGTTTCTATATACCAGCAAAGAATTTTCTGAAATGCAAATTTCAAAAACAATCCCACTCACAATACCTTCTAAAAGAATAGAATAACTAGGAATAAATTTAACCAAGGAGGTAAAGAACACTAAAAACTACAAAACATTGCTGAAAGAAATAAAAGACCCAAATAAATCGCAAGACATCCCGTGTTAATGGATAGGAAGACAATATTATTAAGATAACACCACCCAAAGCTATTTACAGATTCAGTGCAATACCTATCAAAATCCCAGCAGGCTTTTTTTACAGAAATAGAAAAGCCAATCTTCAGATTCATATGGAATTGCTGATTTGGAAAAGTTTAAGGAGGATTAGTGTTAATTCTTTGAATGTTTGGTAGAATTCACCAGTGAAGCCATCTGGTTCTGGAATTTTCTTTTGTTGGGAGGTTCAGTTTTTGATTACTGATTCAGTGCTTTTTACTTATTATAAGTCTGTTGAGCTCTTCTATTTTTTCTTATTTTTTTTGGTGGGGGTGGGGTGCATGGTCCTAGAATTGAACCCAGGTCTCCCGCGTGGAAGACAGGCATTCTAACCACTGAACTACCCATGCACCCTCTTCTATTTCTTCATGAGTTAGATTATGTGTATTGTGTATTTCTAGGAATTTGTCCATTTCCTCTAGATGATCTAATCTGTTAGCCACCACTTTCCCTCCTCTCTTGTTTTGGTTTACTGTAGTGAGCCTTCTGATACCGCTGATGCCAAAACCCGAGGCACCCTCTCTTAGCAAATGCCCTCTGTGCACAATGCCAAATGCCTGCTGTTGAGGGCACCATGGACGCAGGCTGAATGCACTGAATGTTTGTCCCTGCTGCATGCCCCCAGAGGTGCCAGTGCAGGGGCTGATGCCAACAACACTCCATCCATGGCTGCTTTTGCGGATGACAAGTATGCTAATGTCTACATCTAAGAGGAGCCAAGAGCAGTTTGTTCCTCCCATGCCCTGAAGGCAGAGACTGAAAATAAGTCAGACAACCTCTCCTTCCCTCCTCTAAATGAAGCATTTGGCCATGAGTCGCTCTGAAGCGTGGATTCTCTTCCCGCAGGCCCTGAGGTTTGTTGTGATACTAGATAAGGAACGGCACATGCGTTTCATCGCATGTCTGGACTCCATATGTTTGGGGGTAGCTCCCTGGGCTCTGCACTGAGTATCCTACAGGCAGAATCAGGACAGGAATGCAAGTGTGCCATGATAAAGCCACACAGGCAGTGCAGGACTCAGCACATGTCACCTAAGAAAGGGGCTTTGGCTGGCACCCACTTCAGGACCTGCCCAATGTGACTCCTGTGGTGGACACAGCTGGGGTTCCTACCACATGTGGTCACCTGACTGCTTAAAGAGGATTTTAAAGTCAGAGTGTGAGAAACGCCACCCACTGCAACCAGCTCCAGGTGGGAACAGCCCTGCTCTTCAAAGAAGCAACTCTCTCTTCCTTGTGCTGGGCATTGTGTTGCCGGACAGTCCCCTTATGCATTCCGACCCTAGTCCCCCTTGAGCCAGGGTGGGTGGTGACAGAACCTCTTAGAGAGCCAGGAAGCTTAGGACTGGAAGGCAAGTCCTCTAAGTTTAGTCAGGACACTGAGGAGGTGGGCCACAGGTCATACCTGAATTGTCCCCTCAACTTGACCATGCCTCTAGCTGCACTTTTGCTGGCTTGGTGCAGGACAAAATGCCTGGTAAGGACCAGCCAAATGATAGAGAGCCTTATTTTCAGTGGCCGGAAGGTAAGATGGAGGCTCTAGCTCAGACTCTTCCCCTAGCTGGCTCCTGGTGAAAGATCTGGTGAAAATGAAGGTGGAGGGAGGAGGGCAGCTGGTTGAGACTCAGCAGAGAGTAACAATGGAGCACAAGTGCGATTGTCCTGCAAAGCTGTTCAGGGAGCAGATTTCTGATTGCCGCTAAGCTCCGGGAACCCCCGGGTGCATGTCCCATTGGATACTGCAGAGCCTACTCCCCAAAAGCAGGTAGGAGAGGGAGCAGTGTGGGACGTCCAAAGCCTTTACTCACAGTCCTGGTATTGAACCCCAGTTTTCTCACATATTCTTGACTGCACAACCTTGGATAAATCTCCTTCTGCACTTGTTACTCCTTTATAAAATTGGGAAAGTCCTCACAAATTTGCAGGAGGGATACAGTACCTAACACAATGATGTAGAGAGTAGGCTTTGCCACCAGGGGGAGTTGGAGAGCAGGCGTCACCTCCTGGCTGAGACTTCCTCTCTTAGATGTGCCAGAATCCAGATTCAGGCAGGTAGTTTCAGCCTAAAGGTTTGGCCCTGATGAATGCATAAATGTTAATCATTAATAGTATTTCTTTCCGGACAGTTGTAAGGCTTTACAGCTGGAAGCAGCTTCAGAGATTAATGACAGCTCCGTACTTTACAGTGTGGAAACAGAGGGGTTGTTGTCTTCCCCATGTCACATGGCAAGTTAATCACAATTCTCCAAACCCCATCCACCCATGTCCTTCCCCAAATTCAGAGTAAATGGCTTTTAGTGGGTGTTTTTAAAAGCATCTCCTAAAGTGTGTGACTGTAACCCAACCCTACTGTTTTACGCTAGCTGGGCCTGTCCTTGGGTGATGCAAATAAACTGAAATTGGAATTAACTAACCCTGACAATAAAAATAACCACCATTTCCCCACTACTTGCTCCTGTTTCTATCCTGCACTTTTTTTTTTGAACTCCTTTCAGCACCGGCCCTAAGGAAACCCACAACAAATAATGAAAAGCCCATTCCTCCCCTGCCCGCATTTTCTGCAGACAGGGTTTCCTGCAGGGGTGAGCTTAAGATGGGTTTAAGTTTCAAATGGTGGCGGGGCCCAGGAGGAGAGGCTGGGCCAGTGCAAAGTGTGCTCGCACCTGTGGGACATAGAGAACCTGTTGGCCATAACCTCGGCCTTGGCAGAGCCCCCAGTGTCCCTCCCAGATGGAGAGAAGTCCAGCCCCATTTGGATCCTAATTAAAACTGAGGGAGAAAGAGTGAGACTTGTCTTTGGTCCCAGCTTCCAGATCTGGGCTCCAAGGCTCACTGCCGCCCAGAGACGGGGGCTGGCTCCTCCTGAGGACTGGGCGGAGCTGGAAATTCAGGACCCTGATCAACTGCTTAGGGGAGCAGCCCCTCCTCCTTGTCCTGGGCGGCTGGAGGCAGAAAGGTTTTTGAAGAAAAGCAAAGCGCATGGCCAGGTCTCAGGCCAGGAGTGGTGGCTGAGCCAAGCAGCGATGGAGGGGGTCGGTGGGGCAAGGAGAGTGAGAGGAGGGGACGCCCTGCCATGTCCTGTGTGCAGCCTGCTGGGGAGGGCCACAAAAGCCAGCCTCTGGCCTGCCCGCAGCTTCCTGATCCCCTGTGTTCCCTCGCTGACGCTGCCTTCCTGCTCAGCCCAGCCTCGGAGCAGCCGGCCCTGGCTCCAGGAGGTCATTTCCCGCAGCTGATCACGATGATGACGCACCTCTGATGTGTTTCTGAGAAGGGGAAGGACACACGGACCATTCATTCACCGTGAAAATATGAACCAGTTCCCCTGTGAGACCGACACTGTGCTGGGGCCCGGGGAGGGGGAGGGGAGCAGGGAGGAGCTGGGAGGGACCCCCCCCCCCCGCAGCCCTGCCCAGCCAGGGCCCCCCGGAACGGAACGGCAGGGCGGGGCACCCTGCACGCGGGGAGTGCGGGTCCGCGGGGCTGCCTGTGTGGCCGAAGGGGAGGGGACGAAGCGCTCGCCCCGGTCTCCGCTGTCCTCGGCACCCAACCGATGACCTTGAGGAGCCTTTTGTTCCTGTCCCTGGTCGGTTTCCATGGGAACCGGGGTGGCAGCGTCTTCACTGTGCTGAGGTGCAGCGCCCCGGGAAGCCGGGAATACCCAGGGAACAGGGACGAACCCGCCATCTGAGAAATGACCCTGCGGGGCACACCTGGAGGGTCGGCTGCCCTGCTCTGTAAGGCCTAGGGCTTGAGTTTTGCGAGCCAGATGGAGGAGGCTGCAGGGAAAGAGAAACTCTCTCTTATGCAAACTGCCCTGCACCTAGGAGATGTGATCATTACTCATCCAGGGATACAATTAAGTAATTTGACGTTCTCACTCGATCCAGGTAACAACGGAGGGCTCTGGGAACTCTGGGCCTCAGCCCAAATTTGCCATCATGCAAAATGACATCCAGACAGAGCCGTGAACTGCCAGTGGGATAACTTTCTTGGACATGTCTCCAAAAAAGCGAATGATAAATTTGAGAGCCCATGGACAGACGCTGTGCCTTCTGGAATGGGCTGCATCTGGGCAGCTCAGAGGTACCTGGACCACGGGATGGGTTTGAAATAAACCGATCCCTCAGTTCTGTTCTCCTACTGCTGTTGGGACCAGGGTCTCTGAGCCAGGCGGTTTGGGTCCGCATGTCGGCCCTGAGACTTGTGTGAGCCTGGGCCGGGCAGCCCCGCCGTCCGGGTCTCAGCCTTCATCCACTGAGTGCAGAAGGTAATAGACGCCGCCTCCGAGATTGGCTGTGAGGAAATGAATTCATAGACAGAAAAGCGCTCAGGACAGAATCTGCACATAATAAGTCACAGACATCATGGGCATTTTTACCATATTTTCTTAATTCTGAAATACAGTTTTTCCCATTTTCCCATCTCTGAAACCCGCAGAATCGTGCTCTTCTTGATCCCAAACGGTGTTTCTTCCAATGGCTAGTGTTAAAGATTCACTGAAATTCACTATTCCCATTGGTAGGTTTATCCTGTCTCCAGCACAACACTTGCTAAAGGAGAATGAACTCGCTCCCTCCTGGTGGCTCTCTGGGTTTCCCCTTCTTGGTTCTGGGGGATCCTAGTTCTTTGAAGGGGGTGTCACAGTCATCAGCCTGGCCCGGGGCTTCAGGGCTCGGGGACTGAGGGCAGTCGAGGGGTCAGTTGAGGGGACAAACTCTTGTTCTCCTCCCCTTGTTCCTCAGGTCAGCGTTAGAGCTGGGGAGCCCGGTTGCCTCATTTTGCATCCCTCTCACAAATGGGGGGAGTTTTCTGTCCCAAGGGGAAGATTCCCAAAGTGAAGGCACTGCATTTTGTGAGTACCCTCCTTGCTTGGGGAGACTACCTCTTACTGAGCCCATGAGGTCCCATGGGAACAGATGACTGGGGGTCCCAGACCCTATCCCCATGAGCATGGACTGCCCTGTCACCTGGCTGGTCAGTTTTGGTGCTACCTCGCACGCCTCCAGGTCCATTCCACTCCAGCAGCACCCAGACTGGGCCCACTGGAATCTGTTTTTGAGGGGTGAGTTATGGGCACTGAGAAGAAGGGATTGTCTTCTCCATTGTTTTTTTTTTGTATGCTGTGTGGTGGGGGTCACATTTCATTCTTTTTCCACGCGAGTGTCCCGTTATTGAGTACTATTTGTTGAATTTTGTTGTTGTTGTTTTTGGGAAGTGCATGGGCTGGGAATCAAAACTGGTCTCCCTCATGGCAGGCAAGAATTCTACCACTAAACCATCCTTGGTCCCCTGTCTTCTCTTTTTGGAACTTGAACCATGAGAATTTCTTGCAGCTTTCTGTCTGAGAATGAAACCAACATGCAGAGGAAAACAGAACTGAGAAACTGCAAGAAACATTGAGTACGTGGTTTGGCCCCTGGATCCAGCTGTGCCTGAAGCATGCGAGCCTATAATTTCCCTACTTAGCGAAGCTCCTTTATTCCGGATTTCAGTCACTTGCAACTGAAAGAGTCCCTGTCTAGGACAATTCCTTTGGGAATATGAGAAGTGAGATAAATAGTAAAAACTGTCCTTGAAACATGCAACACTGCTTAACATTACAAAATCGGAGTATTCCTTTTTTCAGCCGTAGAAACACAAATCAGAGTTTAAAGCACTTACTAGTAGATAGATCTGGGAAACTAGCAGATGCACTATTCAAATCCAGGCTTATCTGTTTTTAATTCTTGCCTTTCCAAGGTAATAATAAAAGTTGTTTTATTACTATAATGAACACTTCCAGCTTTAAGCACCGTTCTAAGAACTCTAGATAATATTAGCTCTCTTAGTTAACTCAGCATCCTAAGCCTCCCCTGGCGCTCTGTAGACAGAAGTGAGAAACAAGCCATCTGAAGGTGTGAAAGGCCTGCAATCAGCATCGCCTCAGCTTGCCCCCCTAGGAGACCTCCGCTGCCTGTGCCCCTACCTGCAGAGCTTCTCCCCTGCGAGCTTTACTGACCAAGGAACGACGGCCTGGTCAAGTGTCCCTGTGGGCGTTCACGCCGCATCTGCTCTCAGCAGCTTCTCCCGGCTTCTGGCATTAGCTCCTGTCTTGGTTTGACGCATGTTGGATGGGAAGTGACACAGCTCCCGGAGACACTGCCAGCGCCCAGGTCCCCCCAGGCCCACCCCCGAGTCTGCACTCCTGCCTTGCCTCTTTCCTCATCTGCCAGCGCTGGGCCTCAGCCCTTCAGTCCCCGTGAGAAATGAGGACCTGTGAGCAGGATGTCCGCGTGCCTCGGAGCCTTCACCCCGGGGCTGCAGCCGCGCCGTGCAGAGGGGCGCTGCGGTCTTTCCTCAGATCCTGACTCCTGGGTAGAAGCACCTTTGCAGTAAACGGACAATTATCTTTACGCCGGGCCGGAGCCAGGTGTTGAGGGAGTCATGCTCTCATCTCACTGAGTGAACCATGCATTGTTCACATCATTGTTTTATCCCAGGAGCTCTGCCCAACGTGCCCCGCATCCCATCTCCTACCCCCACTTCTCTCCCGGACCCCACGAGAGTGAGAATCCCCTCACCGTTCTGTATTTTGAGCTTCCTCTTCTTTAGGGACAATTCCTACCGGCATTGCAACATGCTTAAGCCTCTCACATCTCACACTGCTGATAAAGCAGTGGCACTAGATGGAAACCACCACATTTCCCTGCAGACACCCTCTGCCTTGCTCCTCCTCCCCTAGGAGGAGGCACACATGCGACCCCTCCTTCTCCCCTCCCGCCCGTGCTGTGCCCTCTAAGCTGCACCCCCACCGTGCCCACTGAAACAGCAGGGCCAGACCTCGTTGCCTCTGCCTCCAGGTGACCCCAGCACTGCTGGCCGCTCCCTTCTCCCTGAAATGCCCTTGCCTCTACCTTCAGCTGTCCAGGCTCTGCGTCCTGCTAGTTCTTCTCCTGCCTTTCTGTTTGTCCTACTCAATGTCAATGACAAGTCAATGTCTCCATGCAGGTGCAGCACGGGTGCTTCCCACACAGGGAACTGTATCTTGCCCAAACCTGAGGGCTCCCTGGTGTGTCCTGTCTGAGTAGATGTTATCGCCACTCATCCGGGTGCTCAAGCAAAAGCCAAAGAGGCCATCATCACTTCTCTGCCCATTCACCCCCTTCTCCACACCACCACGGGTCCCTGCAGCATCACCTCCTACTGATGGCCAGAAGCTGGCTGCTTCCTTCTATTTCCAATTCTGCTCCCCTCATCTGAGCTACCTGCATCTCCCTGGATAAAAGCATCTGCTTCCTCTCTGACTTCCCCACATTTGGCTGTGCCCCTCCTGTTGCACCCTCTACACCACAGCCAGACTGGACTTTTAAAATGTGCTGATCTTACCACGTAGCTCCCCCATTCATGAGCTGCCAGGGTCTCTTTTCACTATAGACCACTATAGACCAGAGGCCCTTCCGTGGCTGGAGGTCCAGCTGCCTGGCTCCCGAGGACCCCAGGGAGCCTTATCCTCACTCCTGCTCTCTCCACCCAGACCTGCTCCTGCCTTGGCCTCCAGTAACTCATGCTCCTTCTTCGTCCCCTGTCTGGTATGTTGTCCTGCCGTGCCTTTATCTAATTCATCCATTTTAGTTTTTCAGAGCCATTGACCACCCTCCCCTGGTTAGTTCCCTCACCCCTGTTCACTATTCTCTCATGCAGTCCATTCAGGGCACATCTCAAATGCGAATTCAACAGTAATTAATTGTACAATTACTTAACCAAGTCCACTCCTGGCCTTCAAGATGAGAACTTCTCTTTGTCCACTGGTCACTGCTGGACCCTAGCATGTGTGTTGCATAGTTGGCCTATAGTGACCTACCGGAATGCCTTGAACCCTCTCTATGTTGGTTGGCTTCTCCCTCTAAACCATACCTCGCACCCTGCCACTTTCTTGCTTAAAAACCCTCCTTTGGTGGGCTCTCTGCTCCTTGCTGCTCAGCAGACAGCCTCATCCTTTCATGCAGTGCTGGCCACATCTCTGAGACACCATGGTGAGGGCAGAATAAACGGATTTGGCTGTGTTGGGCACCTGGTCACCAGGGCTAATGTAAACTCTGGCAAAGTGAAGCTTGCTGCCATCAGTGACCCCTTCATTGACCTCAACTACATGGTCCTCATGTCCCAGCATGATTCCACCCATGGCAAGTTCAAAGGCACCATCAAGGCTGAGAAGAGGAAGCTCATCAACAATGGGAGTCCCATAACTATCTTCCAGGAGTGAGATCCCACCATCGAATGGGGTGACACAGGTGCTAAATAAGTTGTGTAGTCCACTGGTGTCTTCACAACCATGGAGAAGGCTGGGACTCACTTGAAAGGTGGCACCAAAAAGTCATTGTCTTTGCTCCTTCAGTTGATGCCCCCATGTTTGTGATGGGCATGAAACATGAGAAACGTGGCATCTCCCTCAAGATTATCAGCAATTCTCCTCCACCACCAACTGCCTGAACCTCCTGGCAAAGGTCATCCATGACAACTTTGGCATCATGGAGGGACTCATGACCACCGTCCAAGCCATCACGGCCACTGAGAAGACTGTGGATGGCCCCTCCGGGAAAATGTGGCGTGACAGCCATGGGGCTGCCCAGAACATCATCCCCACTGCATCTACTGGGCTGCCAAGGTGGTGGGCAAGGTCAGTTTCCAGAATGAATGGGAAGCTGGTGTGACCTTCCGCATCCCCACACCCAATGTGTCCATCATAGATCTAACTTGCTGACTGGAGAAAGCGGCCAAGTAAAATGACATCAAGAAGGTGGTGAAGCAGGCATCAGAGGCCCCCTAAAGGGCATCCTGGGCTACACTGAGGACAAGCCTGTCTCCTGCAACTTTAATTTTTAAGTTTTCTTTTTTTTCATGGGCAGGCACCAGGAATCAAACTCTCCCACAACTTTAACAGTGACACTTTCTCTTCCAGTTTTGATGCTAGGGCTGGCATTGCCTTCAATGACCACCATTTCCTGGTATGACAATGAATTTGGCTACAACAACAGGGTGGGGGTCTCATGGCCTCCAGGGAGTAAGAGCCCTGCACCACCAACCCCAGCGACATCCTGAGAGGAGGAGAGAGGCCATCAACTGCTGGGGAGTACTGGCCCCAACTCAATCCCACAAGACTGAGAATCACCCATCCTCCACAGCTTCCATGCCAGCTCCCTGAAGAGGAGTCCTACATTGTCATGTACCATCAATAAAGTACACCAAGCCAAAAATTAACAATAATAACCTTCCATGTCTTCCAGTGGTCTACAGCTCTAACTTTTCTGTCTTCCCCACTGGGATAAGTAGGGATCTAGAATGTCACACAAAACAGCCAATATCAAGCATGAAGTTTTCCTGAAGTTTCTCACTTCTCATTAAAAATTCATGTGAAGGTTTATTGCACTCCGTAACATCCATTTGCTAAAATAATAAAGATTCTGCTCCCACTCCAATATCTCCAAGGCCAACTGATACTCAGGCAGTCCGCCATAGTCAGAAGGGGTCCCTGCAGGCTGCTGTCACCATGAGGTTCCCGAGAAGAAAGCCCCTAAGGTTGAGATGTCACTTTGAGCAGAGGCTATTGATGCCCAGCTCCGAGTCCCCTGGGCACCTCCACCTCGAGTGTCCCACACGATGGTGGGTAGTTCCAGTTCCTGCTAACAGGCCCCCACCTCCATCACTTGCTTCTCTTGCTTCTCTGCCATGGGCTTTTCTCAGTGTGAGAGTGCAGGGCAGCCCAGGCTGGGATGCTGGGAGCACAAAGCCTCAACTGAGGAGGGCAGAGAGTTGGTGGATAAACACCCAGTTGCCATTCTACATGCATTCTATGTGTCATTTCAGAGGATCTCAGGGGGCTGAGCCCAAGTGTGCACTGATTAAATCTTCTCCCTTCCTCATCTATTCTCTCCACCCCACCCCTTGTGTTGCTGGGACCACCCACCAAATGAACTGCTTGCACCCAAGGGCTCTGACCTCCAGGGATCCTAAACTAAGAAAGTTGGTACCAGAAAGAACCCTGGCAAGCAGCGCCTTGGGGTAAAATTCTGCAACTGGCTCACTTGCTGTTTAGGGAAACAGGGTCCCTTTGCTGGCGGTCAGTAAGCACAATAACTTACTTAGAGCTCTGCCTAAAGTGGGCTGTGATGGGACACAGATGTGAGAGCACGCATGGGACCATGCAACAGCTCTAGCATACGAAAAAGAATGATGGGCTTAGGGCCGTCAGCTCCCAACTCAGGACATGCATTGAAGCCAGGAGGCCAGTAATTAAAGAGACTCTTGTCTCTCACAGCTGGAGGACAGACTGCTGAAAATCAGGCTCACAACTGGTCCATAAGGATGGTGGAGCTACAGAGATTCAATGCACAGCCCAGAAGATGCCCCCTGATGAGGAAGGATGGGACCCCAAGCCTGGAGACGATGTGTCAGTTGAGTCCTCCAGGAAGCATATGACAAGAATTGGTTGGAAGTACGAGAGATTGTTAAGAGTTAATGCCTGGGAAGGATAAGTGGGACTCTAAGCAGAAGTAGGTAGGGGGTGTGACATCTGTGAAAGGAGAGAGGGAGGGAGGGAGGGCTGGGAAGGGAGAGCCTCAGACTGCAGTGCGGCTCCTGGAGGCATCCAGCACAAGGCTGTCCCCAGAGGATCCCATGGCGCATCGTCATGGGCTGGCATAGGGCCTCTCTTTGAAGCTGGGGCAGAGCCTGAAGGCTCCTGGAGTTGGAGGCTGCCAGATGTGATGAGCAAACACAACGAGACAGATTTCCTCTTCTATTTTGACTCCCAAAATGGGAGTCCTCAGAATTCTTGGCTGCACAGGGGGACAGTGCCCAAAGCCTGGTGAGGTGGGTTGAGTCCTGAGGATGACGAGTCCTGCAAAAAGATGGCAGCTCCATAGTAGATCTGCAATGGGCCACTCGCAGCCATCTGGGGCAGGGGCATCTCAGAGCTGTGGGCTCTAGAGCTGGGTCCTTTCCAGTTCCTTTGCTTGCATCCATGGCCTAGATCAATTGGAGGAGGCCAGCCCCGTGCTGCTTGCAGTGATACCTCCCCAGCCTTAATGACAGCTGTCTGCACACAGGGCCAGATTGCTGGGTTGCCCTGCCCATCCCCTGTGGGGCCAGAGCTGAGCTTCCAGTTCTACAGCCACCCCCTGAGCAGATGTTGGCCGCATGGAACCCCTGTGGTCGACAGATAGTGGCAGCAGAGCAAACAGGGAATGGGGGTTCAGGTGGACTTGGAGAGGCCCTGATTGTGATTGGCTTCTTGAAGATTTTTGACAGGTTCAGGCTAGGATTAGGGTTTGCTTTTACTCTAAGAGTTCTCTTTTAAAAATGAGGTCATCTCTCCCTCCAACCATTCCTCCGCCCCACCACCCCTGCCCCCTCCAAGAATATAAACACTAGACCAACACTTCTCAAACTGTGGACTCAAGAGCTTCAGTACCAGAATCTCACAGGATGGACTTTTAAAATGCATATTCCTGGGCCAACCTCCAGCCTGCTGGATTGCAGTCTTGAAGACTGGATCTGGTCATCTGCATGCCCGGTGTCCTCCAGATAATTCCCACATGTACCAAAATAAGAGGACAGCGCCACCAGAGGCTCCATGGGGCATCTGAAATCAATGCCTTCATTTTTCAGGTGAGGAACTGAGTCCTAGAGGGGTAGAGTGACCCCTCTGTACCCCTGTTTTCAGATTGCTAGTCTGTCTCCCATACCAGCAGCTTTGGGGTTATTCATGCTCTTATGTATTAACTAATTTATAGATGGTTTCTTCTATCACAGAGACAGCCTTGGAGCAATGAGTAGCTTGTAAATGGCTTGCCTGATGTCATCAGAGGGGCTGTGGCAGCTGAGGGTCCGAGGTAAGCTGGCCAGGTCAGATGCGGAGCATCTGGTTAACTTTGAACTCTGGTTCAACAGTGAAAATTTTCTTAGTATAGATATGTTCCAAATATTACATAGAACACAGTTGTAAAATTACTCATTGTTTACCTGAAATTCAGATTTTTACGGAGTGTCCTGTATTTTTATTTGCTAAATCTGGCAACTCAAGTCTTTTAATGCAATGAGAGGAATTTAGACGGAGGCTCTGGCTTATGCTGGCATCTATGTGGGCGTGGCGTGGCAGGGGAGACCGGCCATCCCCACCCTGCTAGTCCCCAGCGGTAAGACCTGAAGCGTATCCATATGGAGAAAGAGCATCCGTGTCTGGGGAACCTGGGGTTCAGCCACATCCTCCCAGAAGGGTTCTAGTGACAGTGCTTGGCGCGCGCGCAAACACACACATACACACACACACACACACACACACGGAGAAGGAGGAAGAGAAGAAGGCAATGAAATGTTATAAGGGAAGAAACAACCTCTGTCCCTAGCTCCCTCTCAGCTCATCCAACATCTAAATGCCAGTGTGTGCCGGGCTGGGGGAGAACCCAGGAAAGGCTAGAAGGGGGCAGGGCAGGCAGAGGTCCTGCAGCCACCGACTTGCAGGCGAGGAGGTGGCTATAAAGACAGCAAATTGGAGATTGTGTTCCGAAGCCCTCCTCCATTGCCCCTCTCCCAGGGGAGTGGTTCGGCTGCACGGGACGCTGTTTACCCGCAGTGCAGTTGGGATAAAATGCCCACCTTCTCGGTGTGGGCTGCTGCGGAAGAAGTCGCTGTTTGGCTACGTTGTCAAGGCAAAGGGTTTCCGGGCGGCTGTGTGATGTATTTATTACAGCCTTCTGTTGTGACCAATTTTCCATGCATTTCCCTCCTATTTGAAGTGTATTCGTCACTGCAAAGCAGCTGTCATGGACAAGCGGCCACACAGATTACGCTCTTACATAGACAGAGAATCCCATTTCTAAAGGTCCCTCCCGGTCCCATAACCCCAGGTGAAAACTGACCCCTCTCTGCTCTTCACTTCACAGCATTTATAAGCCAGGGGGCAGTGAGTCATTTACTTTTCTAGGAAGAACGCTTATCTGTCCTCCTGGGCAGAGGGGTAACAGGGCTGCCCGACCTCGTCAGCCTGGTGGGGCCTTCCGCCCTGGCTGATTTGGGCACAGTGTGTGTGTGTGTGTGTGTGTAAGAGAGAACTATCCTCGGTTGTGGTTGCAAACACCTGCTGTGAGACCCTGATCTCATGGAACAGTCCTGGGCCCAGAGTACACCCTGTTTGCAGTAAACTCAATAAATCATTGCAGGTCAGCAAATGGATGAGAGAAAGTTGTAAAGAAGTAGGAAAAGAACTGGGGAGCTCTTTCAGCCAGGAAGGACATAGCTCAGAGGGCCAGGCTGGCAGGTGCCAGATGAGACATCGGACTAAGTAGTCCCAGAGGTTTTCCAAAGGCAGCAATGAGGAGGAAAACCCTGGATGGCGAAGCAGTGGAGGAAGGGATGAGAGGGAGAGGAGGAAGGTTGCGTGGCTAAAGGGGAGAGTGGAAAGAGAAGGTTGGCTTCTGTGCACACTGTCCCTAGTTAAAAGGGTGGTGGGAGAGGAGCTAGCCCTTGCAGTGAGGCCTCCTGGAAACAGACCCTTCCCATTTCATCCTCCCACATCCCCAGGAGGTCTCCCAGGAGGTTGAATCCAGGTCTGGCTGACCAAAGAGGCTTTTCTCTTTCCGAGACGGTGTGAACACTTAAAGTTCAGATTACGATGCTTCCTGTGTTACCATTTCCTGCCCTCCACCTGGGCAGCATTTAAGGATAATAGTGACATATGGAAGCGAGCAGAGGGTATTATGTTTTCTGCACGGTTTTCTATTTATAGCTCTAATTGTGGAGCAATGGTTATTATAATCAACTCAAAGGTCAGTAAGAAAAAAGTGAGCTAAGATACTGGGAACCTCAGAGGGCTGTGTGTGTTCTGTGTGACTGTGCTATAAATGCATGAGTGAAAACGTGACCATCTACCCCACATTTCTGGGGGGCACGGCTGAAGGATTTTGCTAAAGAAAGTTCCAGCACAGCTACCCTAAATTTCCCAAGAAAGGCAGGATAATGAGGGAATGGGCAGCCTGGAAATGAAAGACAGTGGACAGAAGACCCATCTCTTAGTGAATCAAATGAATAAAATGGAACTAGGAGGGAAATTTCATTGAAACTGCAACTAAGGCTGCTTCTGGATTATCTTCCAGAACAGGCTACTCTAGGTATAATAAGTATAAATTAGGGGAGATAATGATGGCGGGGGGCAGTGACTGGGCATACATGCAGGAATTCAATTTTATACTGACTATTCAAAATTGAATTCTCTACCCTTGGTGCAATTTAAGTTTTTTCCTTGAGATCACACATTGCAAAAGAAGCCAGTTGTTTCCTTCTATACACACTTATCTGCCCACCAGCGATTGCATGGGACTCAATTGTCTTTTCACCCGTTGATATGAAAATGCAAATTTGTAAGGAGAATATGGAAATTCATTCTTTTAAACCAGCTACATGTCAGACTTCACAACAGAAACCACCGAAGTGACAAGAAACTAAAAGGAATGCTTGAAAAAATGAAGTAAGGCATTTAAATGGGCACTGGGAATAAAAAGTAATTGCAAAGCTTCAGTGTAAGAAGACTAATTAGGAGAGAAAGTCAGCAATCTCGACTGCGTGACATGCCAGAAGGAAAGAAAATGGGCTATATTCAGTGGAAAGAGAAGTGGGTATCAGAATGAAAGCAGAGGCCCAAGATGAGGTCTCCTAGTTTGGCCAGTCCCAGGCACACGGTTGGGTTGAAGAGAAGCAGGTGTGTTGCTGTGGGAGCTTTGAAAGATAGACTCTGCTTGGTGGGGAGATACCCGTGTGCTGCCTCTTGGGGCTTGGGCTTGGTGTGCTTCTACCTGATGACTTTTCTGTGGCTCCCTTCTCAGCATCTCCTAGAAATGAAGAGGCTCTAGAAGCATGATGCAGTGGGTCTCTGGAAGGGGGGAGCCCAGGGCTGCAGGTTGGAAATTAACATACCACACAGTGCTTGAAGGCAAGGAGGCACTGAGAGCTTCTTCTCTAGTTCCTTTGCTGATGCATCTTCCTGTCCACCTGTTGTTAAGGGTGCTGACTCCGTGGTGCTGATTCCTTATGCTGGCATGTTTCTTATTCATAGGTGCTCAGCAAATATGTGTTGAGTGATGGAATGTGTAGGAAAGTGGATGCAGTGAAAAGCCAGAGACACTTTGGACATCGTGGGTGGGCTCTACTTTCTGACTGTGGGTTTTCACCTCTCACGGAAGGAAGCAGGTATCAGGATGCCCGAATGAGTTCCACCAAGCCTCGAGGTCAGGACAGAAGGTGCTGAACTAACTTCCAGCTTCTCTTGCTATACAGATCCCTGGAATTCTGGGAGCCAGTGAAGGCTTTCCCACAGGAAGCTGTGAGATTCCTGGAAGCTAGGGACTACTCACAGGAATTCTTGGGGGATATTGCAGGTTTGGCTTAAGACCTGCACAATACAGCAAGCACATGATTTTTTTTTGTTCCCCAGTGCATATACAAGTTATGTTTACACTGTACTGTAGTCTGTTAAGTATGCAATGGCATGATGTCTTAAAAAACAATGTATATACCTTCATTAAAACATGACACAGAGACACACAGTGAGCACATGCTGTTGGAAAAATGGTACTGATAGACTTGTTTGATGTAGGGTTGCCACAAACCTTCAATTTGCAAAAAAATCCCAAATCTGCAAAGGGCAATAAAACAAAACACAATAAAAACAAGGATTGCCTTGTTTTAAGAAGAGGAAGGAGGGAGAGACCCCTCCCAACCCAGTGAACAAATGGGAATAGCTAGTGAGATAAAAATAGCCACTGTATTATTTGTTAATGCTGCCAGAAAGCAATATGCCAGAAATGGAACGGCTTCTGAAAAGGGATTGTAATAACTTATAAATTTACAGTTGTAATGCCAAGAAAATGTCACAACTAAGGCAACAGCAAGAGGCTACCTTCACTCGAGAAAGGCTGATAGCATCTGGAACACCTCTGTCAGCTGGGAAATCATGTGGCTGGCATCTGCTCATCCCTTGCTCCTGGGCTCCATTGCTTTCAGCCTCTGTTTCCTGTGGGGTCCTCACTTGGCATCTGTGGGCTTTCACTCATCTCCTTCAGGACACAACCCTGGGACTCTGGGCTGCTTAGCATCTCATCGGAAGGCACACAGTGACATCCACTGAGCCCTGTAATGTCCAGGTCTCGAATCGGCTCTGACAGCTCTGAAGCAACTGCCTTCCAAGTGTCTGTGTCTGCTCTGAGCTTTCTCCAAAATGTTTCCTCTTTTAAAGGATTCTAGTAGATTACTCAAACCTACCCTGAATGGGTGCAGTCACATCTCATCTAATTAAAAGG
>PVIY010040625.1:0-22219 GCA_004026745.1 Myrmecophaga tridactyla | reverse complement strand
TGCAGGTCCTGGCCAACTGTGGCACCAAGGACCTCCCTGGCAGCGAGATCCGAGGCTGCCCCTCCACCCGGGCCTGCCCCACGTGCGGGCTGCTCATCGAGCACAAGGACAAGTGCAAGTACGTGCTGTGCTCCCGCTGCCACGTGGAGTTCTGCTTCGCCTGCCTGGACATGGCGCAGGCCTGCAAGGCCGCCAAGGGCGGAGCCTGGTTCCTGAGGTGCGCCAAGCCCCTGGCCCCAAGGCAAAGCCGCATCCCTGTGTGGAACCAACAGAGATTGTCATCCCCGCAAGACAGGCAGGTGTGCAGGCTGTCCTGAGGGTCCTGGGCCCAGCCTCCTTCACTGCCGAGGCCTGCGTGCTCCTCCCTTCCTCTGTGCACATGGCTGTTCGGGCCCAGGTCAGGTTTTTCATGAAGCAGGTCTCTGACTGCTGGCAAACCACTGTCAGAATAACCTTGAAGGCACAGCCCCTTGGTCTCCTGTGGAATAAAGTCCGGCCTGGGCTGCGCCTTATCTAATCTGGCTTTACTGTGGGATAGTTCTGCCTCTGCAAATTTCAAGCAGGCCTGTTGATGTTCACTCAGTTCTCAAGAAAGTTCTGTAGACTCTGGTTTCCTTATGTATTATGTCAAGCATATTCTCACATACTGCACTGCCCTGTCTGGAATTCTACTGTTAAACAGTGTATAATAGACTTGCTCTGGCTTCTCGGGGTTGTTGCCTTCAGTCGGGAAATGAACCACCTAGCCTCCACTTTCTCTTAACTCTGTGTTGTGTCTTTCTTAATCTCCCACTGCCCATTCTGATCCTACTTGGATAGTTGGTTGAGCGGGACTCAGCACATGACCCTTTTGGAAACAGCTGTGAAGAGTTGCTTTCCTATACTGATATGAGCATGTGAGCTCTCTAGAACCCCCTTCATGGGGTCAGGGCGGGGTGACAGGTAGGACTGGCATGTTTGTGGGCATCGTGGGGAGAGGGGTCCTGGTCCCTGTTGGCTCTGACAGATGGACATGTTGTGGGGTGCACCGAAAGAGAGACCACATAAATCAAAACTGCAAGCCAATTGGGAGTCTTTATTTGCTGGCCGGCGACTGCCTCAGAAACTTCCAAGAAGGAAGATTCAGAGAGCAGCCCCTAGAGGTTTTCAAGGTGTGCTTATAAAGGCTAAAATTATGTTGTGGTTTTGCAGTTGCTAGCAAGCAAGTGTATCATAGGAGCAGAAAAATGCCATTAGCTGTTGCCAAAACACATCCCGTTCCCTCAGTTTCCTAACATTGGTTATTGTTTAACTCTTGGGGTCATCCCGCCCCAATGTTCTGGGGACTTTCCCTGCTTGGGCCTGATTGATTGCTCCTGGCCCTCCACAGACAGTTTAGGGATACGGACCTGGGGCTATAGGTGGCTGACCGCCACCTGACTATCTGGATGACAGGAGGGTGGATGGAAGGATGGATGGACGGCTGGGTGGACAGGTGAACACACAGGTATGTATGTGGATGGTCAGTGATGCTGATGGGACACGTGGAAGGGTGCACAAATGGACAAACAGATCTCGGAGCATGTGGATGTGTAGGTTTCTGTGTGAGAGGACTTGATGGGCAGACTCAGGTCCAGGTAAAAGACACCCTACCCCTCCAGGCCCGAGGCTCCGCCCTGAGCCATCACCTGCATGAGGTTAGGTGAAGCAGATGATATGGGGTCCCTGCTCAGGGGCTCTGGCCTTTGACACTGGGCTTTGTCCCTAAGGCTCCTTTAGGGAGGAACCCAGGGTCCCGGGGGTGCAGGTCTTATCCTGGGGAAAGAGGCAGGTGGCTGGGACCCTGAGCTGGAAAGGGCCCTGTTCTAGTTTGCTAGCTGCTGGAATACAACACACCAGAGATGGATTGGCTTTTAATAAAAGGGGATTTATTTCATTAGTTCTTCAGAGGAAAGGCAGCTAAGTTTCATCTGAGGTTCTTTCTTACATGGAAAGGCTCAGGGTAATCTCTACTGGCCTTCTCTCCAGGCCTCTGGATTCCAACAACTTTCCCTGGGGTGATTCCTTGCATCTCCAAAGGCCTGGGCTGAGCTGCAAGTGCTGAGATGAGGTATGCTGAGCTGCTTTTTGGCTGTGCTATGTTGAGTCTCTCATTTAAGCACCAGCCAATTAAATCAAACATCATTCATTGCAGCAGGCACGCCTCCTAGCTGACTGCAGATGTAATCAGCAACAGATGAGGTTCACATGCCATTGGCTCATGTCCACAGCAATAGAACTAGGCACCTTCGCCTGGCCAAGTTGACAACTGAATCTAACTACCACAGGCCTGGCCCAGGTGCTCAGGGGAACAGGTTGAAGGCCCCATCCTAGACCCATCCCCCTCTTTGCCCCCTAGAGACACTAGTCCTACAAGTGCCAATTAGAGTAGCATAGGGTACAGTCTTGCACCTTCCAGTTTGTGGGCCTGCCCCCTTACCTCCTGATCAGAATTAATTCCGTGCCTGCCCAGGAACCAAGATGGGATCAAGTGTCATTGACAGGATTCTGTAGCCTGGCTCATGCTGATCCCCCCTTGCACCCCGCACGGGGCCCTGAAAACTGTGTCCTGCAGGGGAGGGACTAGAAGGGCCTGGGGCGGCAGCTAGAGGGGCTCCAGGTTAGAGCTGAGGTCTGTGTGCAGATCCCCTTTTCCCCACAGGGATGAGAAACCCACCATGGGTGTCCCACCCCACTCACCTGAGACCACCCAGCCAGCGCCATCATTGAGGACTGCCTGCCTCAGCTGTGCCCTGGCCTCCCTGCCATCCTGTTTGGGGTCTGTGGATCCAGGGAGGAGCTGGGTAGTGGATGGGCTTCGGGCCCCAGCAGTGGCAGGTCTCAGGGTCACTGGGCTCCTGGGTGGTTGAGAACTGCCCTCAAGGCTACGGCTGCTGGAGGTGATGGACCTCAGGGCTCCCCACCTGGCAGGGCCACTGGGCCCTGGAGAGACCAGGGGGTGCCTATCCCCACCTCCTCTCAGGGGACCTGTGGGACAGGCTCCCTTCTCCCCACCCCTCCCTGGGGTTAGGTTTCTCCACAGGTCCAGGTCTGGCACCCAAAAGGGCCTTCTCAAGTTTGCCAGACTATGAGAACAAAGCTGGAACAAGAGGCTCCGGGCTGGCAGTAAGGAGCTATCTACCCAGGCCCAGGTTCGTCCTTGCACCCCCATACCAGGTCAGTGCCCCCCCACACCCCCAACAGGGTGCAGCCAATGCTGTGACTTGAGGACCATTTATTGCAAACCCAAGGGGAGTTCCAGCTGGTGCTCAATGGGAGGTGAGCTGTCCTGGAGGAGAGACCTTCAATCCCTATTGTGGTCCTGGAGCCCTCTTCATGCCTCAGACCCCACCAGGCAGCTGGACCACCATGACAAGAGTGGACTTGTTCCTGATCTCATAGTCCTGGAGGGTCTTCTCCAACTCCAGACGTTGGCTGGCAAACATCAGCGTGAAGTCCTCCAACTCTGGGGTAACATGGACCAGGGTCAGCCTGGTCTGGGTGGCCAGACCATGGGGTGGGGGTCAGCCCAGGCCTGGGTCCCCGATCTTGGCATGGAGGGTGACAGCCTTGGCCTCCCCGGGTCATAGTGTAGGTGAAAACCTAGGCCTGGGTCCCTGGACCTTGGAGTGGGGGGTCAATCTGGCTGCTGGTCCCCAGATCAAGACAATGGGGACTCCAGTTGTGGGAGGGGTCAGAGGAGGACCGAGAGTATTCCCCAAGAGAGTTGAGGGTCTGGGGCCACCCAGAATGTTCCTTGGAGCATTTCCAAGGCTAAGAGCGCTCAGTGGCCTCCCAGCTGCCCCTGTCACTGAGGAGGCCACACCTACGTCCCACCTGTCTTTGAGGCAGAGAGAGATGGAGGAAAGAAGCAAGATGGGGAGACTGCAGAAAGGGGGAGATTCAGAAAGGGGGAGATAGTGGAAAAGGGCAGACGCCAGATAGCAGGAGATCTGGAGAAGGGGAGACCCAGAAAGGGAGAGATCTAGGAAAGGGAAGATCTGAAGAGAGGAAGGTCCAGAAAAGAGGAGCTCTAAAAAGGGGAGACAAGAACTAAGGAACATGTCTCACCAGGGAAGGAGCCCCTGGCTGAGAGTGAGCCCCACCTGGCCATGGGCCCCAGAACAAAGGAATCCCAGGAATTAGGACCCCCAGCACCACATAGAGGCCCCATACCCACCTGTAGCCCTGGATGCAGACCCAGGTTACGCCCTGCTCCACTCAGCCTTTGTGGGGCACCCAGAGCTCTGCCCTCAACCTTCCGCCCCACTCTGGCTGCCCGAGCCCTTCCCTGCTCACATGACTTGAGAACTTCCTGGGCCACCAGCCCTGTCAGCTGCCTCACCGTTGTTTGCTTGAACACCTGCTCGGAGGTGGCCACGTCCACCACCGTGTGCCAGCCCCTGAGGCCATGCACCACCACCTGGTAGAGCATTTCCCTCTGCCAGCTGGATGGACAGATGGACAGTCACTCAGGCCCTGGGAGGCAAGGCTGCCCTGAGGCTGGCAGTGTGCAGCTGCCTCTGCAGGGGTGGGAGAGATGAGGGTGGGGAATGGAGGGGAGGGTGGAGGTGGGCTGAGCAGCAGCAAAGCCTGGGTGTCAACAGGAAGTGGGGTGGTGGGGGCAGGGCCCCTCCTCTCCACACCTTCCATTTTCACTTTCCTTTCCCTGGAAGGCTCTGGGTCGGAGCCCCCTGACATGCCAGGCTCCTTCCAGACTCCCTCAGAAACGCAGGATATGTGAATTGTGTTCTGTGTGTTATTGTATGTGTGTGTGTGTGAACTTGCCTGTTACTGTCACATATGTGTGTGTCCTAATGTGTTTGAGTCCCTGTATGTGTCATCCATGACTGTGTATGCCTATCTGCTTCTGTGTGTGCATCCCTGCATGTGTGTGGTCTTACATTTGTGTGTGCTTGTGTTCATGTGACATTGAGACCAAGCGTATCTTCTTGTCTATGTGTGTGTGTTGTGTGTGTGTGTGTCTCTGTGTGGGCAGGGGTCTCCACAGATGTGGGTCGTGGCCTGTGTTTGGCTGACCCCTGGTCTTCTTGCCCCCTACCCCCACCCTGTGGAGCAGTCATGGGTGTGTGCAAGTGGCACAGGAGGACGGGCACTGCCTCCACTGCCCTCTCCAGGGTGATCAGGTAACAGGGGTAGAGGCAGACAATGGGAGCCTCCTTCTTCGCCACCATGACTCCGAGACATGGTCCCAGGCATCCTGCCTTGGGCTCCAGGTCCCAGCCCCAGAATCCCACCCTCCCCTCCCCAGCCGAGGCCTTCGCATCCCTGTCTTGTCTCGGTCAGTCCACTTCTGTTGCTGGCCATGGGCTTGGAGGATCATTCCTTGTGAACTCAGCCTCCTTCTGGGCACCTGCTGCCACCACTCCCCAAAGAGAATTACAGTAGCCAGCCACAAACCTGGGCCTTAGGCACTGGGTCAGAGCTGCAGGACACAGGTCCTGTTGTCCTGAGGTACTGAGGGAGGGGTCCTCTTGTGCTCCTCACTCAGGATCACAGGGTCCACCTCAGCAAGGAGCAGGGGGAAGGGGCCGAGGGGTGCTGGGTGCTGGGGGCTTCCCCTGCTCAGAACCATCCCTGAGGCAACACCTCTCCCACTCTTCTGGTTTGCTAGCTGCCAGAATGCAATATACTGGAAATGGAAGGCTTTTAAAAAAGGGAATTTAATAAGTTGCAAGTTAAGTTTATGGGCTGTGAAAATGTCCCAGTTAAAGCAAGTCTATAGAAATGTCCAATCTAGGGCATCCAGGGAAAGATACCTAGGTTCAAGAAGGCCGATAAAGTTCAGGGTTTCTCTCTCAAATGGAAAGGCACGTGGCAAACACAGCATCATCTGCTAGCTTTCTCTCCTGGCTTCCGGTTTCATGAAGCTCCTCGGGAGGCATTTTCCTTCTTCACCTCCAAAGGTAGTTGGCTGGTGGACTCTCTGCTTCTCGTGTCTATGTTGCTCTCTGCTCTCTCGGAATCTGCTCTGGGAGCCCAGATCAACCCCGGTGTACCCCTCAGTGCAGCAGGGAGAGGCCCAACCCAGTCCCAGCTCCACCCCAGCTCCCTGCCTTCTGGGAGGAGCTCCCTGGGGTTCTCTGGGTCTCAGGGTCCCAGCTCCAGCAGGCACAGGTTTCCGTACTCAGGGTCCTCCGTTCCTCACCCCAGCACCCGCCCCCAGCTCAGGGCACCCCAACTCCCCAGGGGATCTGCAGGGGAGAGGGGCAGAAAAGGTCTGGGTTCCCCTCCAACTCACAGCACCCTCCCCACAGTCCCATCCCATTGGAAAGCAGACCCCAGACCCACTGCCCACCCCATCATCTGCTCCCATAAGAAGGAGTATCAGGTGAGGCTCCCTCATGTCTGCTGTGAGCAGACTTGGGGGCTGTGGCCCAGTGGGGTGGGTCCCCAGGGCTAGTGGGCTAGCACCCCAGGGTTCCCCTGTCCAGTGCCCTGGGTCTGTGGTGGGCATCGCCTTGGTGACCCATCATCCTGTCCCACAAGCCCTGCTGTCCTGGCAGCTTGGGACCACTCCCACCCCCAGGGCAGCTCCTTCCCAGGGTGCTGGACCTCTTTCCCCTGCTGAGGGCAGACAGCCACATCCTGTGAGGGGACTGTGGCCCTGGCACCCCACTGGTCCCTTCCCCTGTGCTGACACCTGTATCTGAACTTCCACCTCCAGGCAGTTGGGGCACAGCAGCTCGCAGTTGTGGGCCTCCTCAGATCCCTGGTGACTTTGGGAGACATGGAAGGATCCCGAATGGTTAAAAATCAAAGATACAGGTAAAACACTTAAAAGGAGTCAAATAAAACAATAAAGCACTTTACATTCAGGAGAACAGTGATAAAGAGTTTAGCCTTAAAAAAAGAGAAAGTCAGTAGACACTTCATAGTACATGCCTACTTACATATACATATACCTTTGTCATTCTTTGATTCTATAGCCAGTGATAATGTCCTTCAAAAACTAAGGCAAACCAGAGACTGTCCTGGCTGCTCTCCATCCTGGGCCTCCCTCTTGCCTGAATTGCTCTTTCCCAGGTTCCAGGTGGTGTCACCTGAGAGTGCACAGCCTCTCCTGGAGATGCCTTCTGTAAGAAGAGCTGCTTCATCTGAGGTCACATGCATGCTGGGGACCCCGCACTCAGGGACTTCTATAAGAGGGAGAAATGCCAGGCAGCCTTCTCCCTCCACAGGACAACCCCACAGGGCATCCAGCCACAGACAGGCAAAGGTAGGCACCATGCGTTATCTGCAGATCTGCCCCATGGGAAATGCTAAAGGAAGTTCCATAGGGGTGAGGTGAGTGATCCCCCATGAGTCCAGGATCTGCAAATAGAAGAGAACACACCAGAAATTGTGTCTGTGGAGAAGCTATAAAATAACACTTTGTATTTTTAGCAAATAACTTCTTAAAGCCTTTATAAATGCCAAAAAATGACATTAAATGGAATGTAAAAAATATATCACTAGACTGATATATAAAAAGGTTGGGGGTTAGAAAAGGGGAAAACAATGAAAAATGAGTGGATGGGAAAAATCAAAGTCAAAGAACAAGATGCTAGAAAAGCAACTGTATTATCAATTGCATTAAATGCAAATGGCCTATTAGCTTTACTCCAGATCAAAGACTGTCTGTGAGCTGGATAAGAGCACAGCCTGACCACTCTGAGTGTGTTGATTAATTCAGCCTTTCATTCCTATATCCAGGCACATCATCATCAGGTGGAATAAATTTTCCTGAGTTTTACAATTTTTACCCTCATAAATGTATGCTCTAGAAAGAATGTGGTTTGTCTGTCCTGTTCTCTGTTGTATCCTCATCACCTAAAGAGTGTCTACCACCTAGGAGGAAGCAAGTAAATGGAATGAATGAGTGAGGTTCACCAGTAGATGACAGAGTCACCACAATGTCCTGGAGGAGCTCTGACAATGGAGAGGCACAGAAGTGGTCTCTCCGCCCTGAGATGCAGCCAGGCCTGGCTGAAAGGCTGAAAGCCTGAGACATTTGTTTCCTTCTGGTCCATGCTAGAAGGTGGGGTTCAGGTACCTTTGCCTGTCAGACCCACCCCTCGTTCCAGTCTGTGAGTGGGCTCCTGCCTGGGGTACACAAGCTCCTGGAGACTCTGAGCAGCTGGGAGCTCCCGTGTGGATTCTGCCCCCTCCCTACAGGTATCACCCCCAGGGTATCTGGGGAACAAGTCCTGCAGGAAGGTGAGCAGCCATCTGCCCCTGCCCACTTCCTCCAGGCTGAAAGGGATCCACATCAGAGCAAGTTCCTCTCCAGGGGGTCCACTTACCCTAGAACACAGGTTCCTCTCCTGTCCAAGGGACCATCAGACACTGAGATCAGCCAATGCTGGTCACCACCACCAGGGAGCCTGCATGCCTGGACACTGGGTGCCGTGGGAGAGCTGGTTAGTGGAGAGTCTGGGCTGAGGTGGCCGGGGCGGTTCATTTACCTGGGGAGGGGACCCAATGGCTGTCCCAAGAGTGGCCAAAGGACAGGTGGGAGATTCTTTCCAAATCCACCTCCCACAGTGTCCAGCCCACCCAGCCCTACCTGAGGGTCCTGCAGTTCTAACTCCCCACTAGCCTTCCCAGAGGCCTTGGTCCCCCCTAAGGAGAGAGGCACGTTCCCAGGCAAACCCTGGGCACAGGCGGGGGTGTGTGCTGAGAGAGAGGCTGCCCCATCACAAGCCTGTGCCAAGCAACTTTCAGCCAACTCCAAGTGCTCCCTGGGTGGCCAGTGTTTCATAGTGTTCAATATCATTTTTTTTAACTTAGTTGACTTTATTTAGCATACTAATAGTTTATCCTGGTAATAAATTAGTACATACAGTTAACAAAAAATGTTGGCTTTCCAAGGAGGTGTACAATGAAGTGTAGAACCCTTTAAACAGCTGTCTTTATAATTTTCAAATTCGTGTCTGGTAACATCAACTTTTTGAAGAATAGAATCTTTTTCCCTGTAATTCTTGACTTAGATAGTTTGAATTTATAAAGGTTTCGGATGCATTTCAGTTCATGCAGGCTACCAAATCTAACATTACGGAACTGAGAGTTCAGAAATCATCTCATCCGATCACCCAGTTGTGCAGATATGAATCCACTGGCATTGTCAAAGGCTATAAAAGCTAGCAAGTGGCAGAACCTAGACTACAAATTATTTCTTAGAAAGGCTCTAGAAATATCTGATGGGCTAAATATCTGGTGGACTAAATAAGGCACATCTATCACAGGGAACTCTCATCATATGTAAAACGACCCTGTCATTTCAGTTTAACATTAGATTGAATTCTGATGGTTCTTTTGTAGTTCGCAAACATATCTGGTGATTCATTTGCTTTGGAAAGAGAATCATTCTGACTATTGCTGTTTATCACCCATCATTGATTGCCAGTGCTGTTTTTTCCTGGGCTGTTTCAACTTTGGCAACTTTTTCCCCATTGTTCTGTACTCATAATACACCTATGTCAAGGGTGTCTGTTCTTGTTTGGAACTCAGCATCAGCAGAGGGGTTAACATGGTATCAATATCTACAGAACCATCAACATCTGAGTTTGGGGCAGCTCATTTAGGTCAGTTATCCTGCTCTGATTTGATAGCCGCTGGTTCGGAGACCAGCTTTTGCAAAGTAGTTGTGGATTGCCTCAGGGATGTTAGTATTTCACACAGCAATGAGATTTCTCAGTACGTCAAGACTATGCCATGTAAGGGATGCTTTTCGTGATGTACCTTTCTGATTTATGGTCTCAGCTGAATGGCTGCCCATGGCCACACTGTAAGCAAGTAAAAGGCTACACACTTATTTTAATTTAAATCTCCAGTGAGTGTGTGTAGCACATTTATGTTAAAATTCTAGCAAGCCAATTTTCTCTTTAATTGCAGGAGCCATTTCCAGACAACATGCCGGACATCAGTTCATTTTTTCGACTTTATTTCTATGCAGCAGAATTGCACATATAAAGGGAAATTTTGAATTTCCATATACATGATTCTAATTTTGTGCTACTTCTCAGCACTGCAGCAAAGGGAGACTAATGGCCTATCTTTATATATGTATTTTTCTCCAAAGCAATATCCTAGTAAACGTGTATGTGCCCCATGAGCCTATTTATTTAGAATAGACTTCCAGTTTCCAAACTCGTCTTCAGCAAACAGGAGCCACTGTAGAAGCTTCATCTTTTAGCCACACTGGCATGATATTGTAATCATGTTGAAAGCATCGCCTCCAGCGATAAAGACTGGACCCCCATGTGAAGTACAATTTCATTAGCCTTTCTAAAAAGAAACAAACAAAACCCAGATATAGAAAAGTTATTTGCTCTCTGACCTGGCAAAGTCAGTCAAGCCTCTCGCTTACTAAGTTCATATGTTTGGCTCCTCTCATTCTGCTAACAATTTTGCGTCCCTTGGCTGCTTGCCTTTTTATCTTATCCAGATTTTCAAAGAACATAAAGAGTATTGAAAAGGAAACTCAATATTCTTTGACCATTTCACTTTCTAACTTTTCGTTTTTATTCACTAACTTTTAGCTCTGGAGAAATTATGACCTCACCGTATTTTCTCTTTAATACCACAACCAGCACTGCATGCGTCAAGCATAACACAAAAGGCATGCTTAACAGAATATCAACTTTCTAACAATGACACAACTGAGGAGAATCTAATTTCCGTAAGTTTAGAATAGCAAGGTTGATGTCAAATGTCAAAGGAAGGGCTAATGTTAATAATTCCAATAACCTACTAAAAACTACAATCCCTTTTTTGTCAAGGAATATTAATAACTTTGAGGTAGATGATTCTATTATCAGATACTGAAGTACTTAGTTTTCACGTAAAAATGTGGAAACTGAGAGAAAAAATATATACTGATATAAAACTATCTTTTTAAAAAATTTGGATGGAAACTTAACACTTGCAATTCAAAGTTTTATGCATGAAACCCAAGTATATCATGCTGTGGATTGCTTCTTTAATTGAAAGTGAAGGTAGCAGTTGATGAAAGAATCCGCACTCTAACAGAACAACAAACCACAAAAAGGTTGTCCTTATGACGAGGTCTGTCACTTTGCATTTGATTTTTCCATCTTGGTTCATTCTCAATTGTTCGAGATTTGCATTCTTACAGCCTTCTTCAGCATTTAACTAATTCCTTGTTGGGGGAAGGTGCTGAGATTGTTTCTCCACACATAAACTGATCTTTGTCATAAATCACTTTTATAATGAGAGAGCAGCTATGGCCCCTTGCCACATCTTCCATTCTCCAAATCTCCCTTGGTGATGGAGAAGTTATCCCCGCACGGGCAGAGGTAGAAATACATCACCAAGTCTCTGTCATACTGGAAGTCCTTGATGTCCACCTCGTCGTGAGACACAGCCATTGTCACTAGGGTTAGCAAAAGGGCTGTGTCCCCACCGTCCAGCACACCTCTGTGGGTCTCACCTTGTGGCACTGGCTGGGCTGGGCCTCAAAGTCATTTTGGAGGTGAACTTCTGATCTGCATGTAATTCTGGGGGAGCTCCAGGAATTGGCAGAATCCTGTCCCTACCTATTTATTTACCTGGACAGGTGCCTCCTCACCCCCAGCTCTGGGAAAAGTAAAAAAGGAACAGAATTGACACTGCCCCTGGTTCATTTTTTCGTAAGTAATACCTATCTTTGGACAGAGGTACTATTTGAAAGTTTACCACGTTATTTCCACGATGAGGTGCATTTCCAATGGCATTTTGCTTTCCGTATCTAGTAACGATTGACCAAAGCCTCTACTATGATTGTTGTTCCATCAACTGTGTACTGGTGATTCAACCCAGAATGGCATTTTAACACAAAGATCCCTACAATGCCCAGAAATCTGAAATACACACATATATGTTTGTATCAGGAATTACCCACGATAAGACATAGTTCCCACTTACTGGTATATTCCACTAGAACGTGATCATAGAATGCTTTGGGGTAAATGGCGTGGAAATCTGAATTCAAGGAGAAAAGGAAGCAAAGTAAGATTTCAAGGCCAGCCATATGCAGGGAGACCCAGTGTGGCTGACATGAGCCTGGCATGGGCTGACTCACAGTGACCTGCACTCGCTGGGGAGGACAAGCCACTGCAGGTGGGTGAGCCATGCAGAAAGGGGGTCTCCCGGCCCCACAATGGTGCCCCCCACCTGCACCCCAGCAGAGAGAGGCCAAGTGGCAGTGCTGAAGTCTCCGTGGTGAAGCAGATTTGGGGCATCTCCACTGAGTCCCTTCTGGTTGGCACTTTAACGCCCCTCCCTGATCCTTGGTTTCCCCCAGATGGTTGTAGGTGAAATGGGATGAGGTATCAGAACATTCAGGGTTTGGTGCGCATCCCAGAATCGGTGCTCTGCTGTTACTATGCATAACACTTATGATCTCAAGGCTCCCCTGGCTGGGCAGGGGCTTTCTACAGCCCCCCAACAGCAGGCCTCAGGGGTGGGGGAGGAGTGGGTACTGCTGGGGTGCAGCTGAAGTGGGCAGACAGAGGGGGAAGGTGGGGGCAGCTGGGCTGCAGGATGGGGTAGGCCTGGAGCCACGGGGCTGGCAGGCTTGAAGGAAGGGGCCGGGTGGCCTGGGCAGTCATGGGTTGTACATCCCTATATCCCTGGGGTGGAGCCCTGTTCCAGGCAAAGTCAGGGAAGAAGAGGAAGGAAATGGTGTAGTCTGGCAAAGTCAGCTGCTGGGAGAAGGCATGGTTCAGGGGGTCCTTGTGCAGGTGAGAGACATGTGGCAGGAATCTTAGCCTGGGGTGAGGCAGGAGGTGAGGACCCCAGGAAGATGTATACTAAGGAGTCACCCAAGTGAGACCCAGGTGTGCTGGCACCAGGCAGCAGCAGGAGGCATCAATGGGGTGAGTGTGTGGACAGGGGTGTGGTCGGGGGAAAGGAGGTGAAAGCAGCAGGAGAGCCCACAGCATCGAGGGCGAGGAGGGCTTGGAGCAGGGGGGCAGCACCATGGCTGGGGGCTGAGGCAGAAGTGCCCTGGCAGGGGCAGGACAGGGTGCCCGGGTTGGGCACACCAGCAGAGCACAGCATCCAAGAGGACAGGGGTGGAGGCTGCCCCCGTGAGTTTCTGGGTCCAGAGCAGTCTGAGTGCACCTGTTACAGGTTCGAATATTAGGAAGTTTAGACTTCATGAGAGCATTTAGAGCTGACCCCAAGCAGGTCCTGCCTGGAGAGAAGGTGCATCCTGACTAGTGCTGGGGCTGCTCTCTCCATCCTGTGCCCAGTGGGTCACAGGTCTTGGAGAACAGTTGGGAGATGGAACATTCTAGATGACAGGGTTGCCATGGTGGTCAGCACTGAAGTCAGGGCTGAAGTTTGCAGGGCCCTGGGGCTTGGGCTGGTGGCCCCTCCTGCAGCAGGCTGGGAGCTGTGCCAGCACTCGGTCCAAGCAGCCAAGGCAAGGCTTCCCGGGGCTCAGCCCCTGTCAGGGGCACCCAAGCTACAGTGAGACCCTGATGCTCTGAGACCCACCTAAGGAAGGCCCTTTTCTTGACCCCTGGCCTTCCATGCGAGCCCCTGTCTGGCTGTGCCTCTGCAGGGTGGGCATCTTCCTGGTGGACACCCACCACAGACCCCTGGGGAGAAGTGCAGATCCCAGCCCCATTGGGCAGAGGGAAGTGGGGCAGGACATGGGGTGGGGGTGCCAAGGCTGACCTGGCCATGTATCTGACCAGAAGTTCAAGGATTGAACTGCTGTGGGTCCCTCCCACAAGGAGACAAGCCATCCAAACTGTCCAGCAGGATCTATGAGGCTACCTCTTTTCCAGGGAACCTTAAGTGAAAGGCTCACAATGGAATGTCATAAACCACTTTAGGTAAATAAAGCAGATAACTGATGAGCAGATGTTCACCAGAGCACCCATTCTCAAAACTGACTCTCAAAGATACAGATAATCTGAATCAATAGATAACCATGAAAGACGCTGGATTAGTAAATCTACCTTTTCCCAGAGAGAAAAGCCCAGGCCCACACAGTAACCCTGGTCACTGTTGTCAAACACTTAAGGAAGAGATAATACTAATCCTACTCAAACTCTCCTGCAAACAGAGGAGAGGAAATGCCCCAACTCATCCTTGGAGGCCAGTTTCACCCTGAGGCTGAAGCCACAGTCATCACTGAAGACAGAGCTATATTTCTCCTGAGCCAAGACCCCCAAATCCACAGAGCATGAGCAGACTGACTTCACACCCCATGAAATGAATGATCCATGTCATAGTGGAGACCCAGGAATGTAAAGTTTACTTAACACCTAGAAGTCATTCTGTGTCCTACCCTGTATGACTAGAAAGGAGAGTAAAAGCCTCATGATTATCTGAAAGGATGTTGAAAATAGCATTTGACCAACCCAGCACCCACTTCTGACAAAAGCTCCCTCAACATGATCAACAGCAACTGCAGAAACCTCCAGCTAATAAGGCACTAGCGGTGAAAGCTGAGTGCTCAGCCCCTAATCAAAAGCAAGGTTTAGAAACACCACTCAGAGGGCTGTGAGACCAAGGAAAGAAGGAGAATGCAGGAGAGACATTTGTGCAAACTGCTTGTAGCAGCCTTATTCATGTTAATCCAGCCTCAAACTGTGTTCGCAGATCAGGACTCTCTGTTTGTTCACTCTCAGCATTCCTGAAGTTGATACAGAGATTTGGGGCCACCCCAATCCTAACCCAGCCCAGCATTAGGTTAATAGAAATTGATGGGTGGAGTCTAAAATGGATATGAAAATGCAAAGGCGTGAGACTAGCCAGAGACAGTGTGGAAGGAGGAAAACTAGAGGAAGTACAGTGTCTCACTGCATGATGTTCTTTGAATCTACAGTAATCAAGACAGTGTAGAATCCATGTGAAGAGAAGCGTATGGACCAGTGGAGCAGGAGACGGTACCCAGCATAGACCCACATATACAGAGTGGACTGATTTCCAACAAAGGTGGCAGAGCAAGTCAGGGGAAGGAAGGTCTTTTTAACAAGTGGCAGAAGAACAATGGGACACCCACGCGGAAAACCTGAAACTTGACCCTTATTTCACAGTGTAAACAAAAATATATTGAGATGGATCATAGACTTGAATATAAAAGCTAAAGTATAAAGCTTTTAGAAAAAAAAACACAGAGCAGTATTACCCTGATCTGAGTTAGACAAAGATTGGTGAATGGGATGCAGAAAGCAGTAAGAATTGAACAGAAAAATCAATTAAGCTCTAACAAAATTAAATTATTCTGTTAATCGAAAGATGCTTTTGCTGACAAGACTTAGACAAAAGAGCACAAGCCAGAAACTGGGAGGCAGTATTTGGAAAACAAATATCTGAGGAAGGACTTTCATCCAGAATATGTAAAGAGCTTACAATTCAACAATAAGAAGACAAATGACCCAATAAAAATTGAGCAGAAAGTGTTGGAATGATCAATAAATGCATAAGAACCTAATCACCATTCTTTGTGATCAAAGATATGCACATTTCAACCAATGAAATGTAGACCTAAATGCTCACTAGAATGGATAAAATTTAAGAATCCCACAACACCAATTTGGGGGGTGGATGTGAAGAGTCATCAGAAACATGATCCCTTATTGGAGGGAATGTAAAATGCTACAAAAACATTGGAAATATTTTTTAAACTTTTTTTATTGTGAAATATAAAGTAATATGAAAAAGCAATAAATTTCAAGGTACATTGTAACAAGTAGTTATAGAACAGATTTTACAAAGTTATAGAACTTTAGTATAAGTTACAGTTCCACAATTTTAGGTTTTCCCTTCTAGCTGCCCCAAGATATTGGAGACTGAAAGAAATAGCAATATAATGACTCAGCAGTCACACTCATTTGTTAAATCCTATCCTCTCTGTTATAACTCCTCCTTTTCCTTTGATCCTTCTCCCAATTTTGGGGGTATTTGGGCTCTGCCATTCAAACTTTTTCATGTTGGAAAGGGCTAGAAATAATATGGGATGGGGGATGGAAGTAGTTGGTGTTCTGGACAGGCTGGCCACTCTGGGTTTCAGGACTTATCTGGTGTAGGAACCTGTCTGGAGGCTGTAGGTTTCTAGAAAGCAATCATAGTACATGGAACTTTCATAACACCTCAGATAAAGCCCTAGGTGTTCTTTAGGGTTGACAGGAATTTTTTTTTCAATCTACTGAATTTATTTAAACCCCTATTATTTATTTTTAATCTGTATGTTTTACTCATGTGTTGAAAAGGTAGATAAAAGGAGCATCAGACACAAGGTTTTCACAATCACACAGTCACATTGCAAAAGCTATATCATTATAGAATCATCTTCAAGAAACATGACTACTGGAACACAGCTCTATATTTTCAGGCAGTCCCCTCTAGCCTCTCCAGTACATCTTAACTAAAAAGATGATATCTATTTAATGCATAAGAATAACCTCCAGGATAACCTCTCGATTCTGTTTGGAATCCTTCAGCCACTGACACTTATCTCATTTCACTCTTCCCCCTTTGGTCAAGAAGGTTTCTCAATCCCTTGATGCTGAGTCAGGTCATTCTAGGATTTCTGTACCATGTTGCCAGAAAGGTTCACACCCCTGGAAGTCATGTCCTATGTAGACAGGGGGAGGGCCGTGAGTTTGCTTGTCATGTTGGCTGAGAGAGAGAGGCCACATCTGAGTAACAAGAGAGGTTCTACTGGGGGTGACTCTTAGGCCTAATTTAAAGTAAGCTTAGCCCATCTTTTCCAGGGTTAAGATTCACATGCACAAACTCCAAGATTGGCGGTTCAGCCTACTGCTTTGCTTGTCCCCACTGCTTGTGAGAATACCAAGAATTTTCCATTTGGGGAAGTTGAATTTTCCCCCTTTCTCACCATTCCACCAAGGGGAGTTTGCAGATACTTTTTTATTCACTGTTCAACTCACTCTGGGATTTATTGGGACATCACTCTGGACAAACCTACAAAATCTCATGCACTACCCAAGGTTCCATGTACTTATGGTGTTCAATTAAGCTGTCCACATAAGTTATTTTAGGAACTGCACTAGTCAAAATATGAATTTTATACATGTAAACAATTTTTGCTTTAGTCTCACATATAAGTTAAAATTTTAAAATATTACTTACCCTCTATTTTCAACACCCTGCAGTACTGACATTCCTTTGTTCTTCCTCATGCAAAAACATTCTTAAATTTGTACATTCAGTCACTATCATTATACATTCTAGGCATTCCTAGATTATACCATCTCATCTTTATCATATATCTTTCCTTCCGATTTCCTTTGTGCCCCCAGGCCTCCTCCCTCTATCATTCTCACATTCAGCTTCATTCAGTGTTCTAACATAATTGTATTATAGTTAGGTAGTATTGTGCTATCCATTTCTGAGTTTTTACAGTCAGTCCCATTGCACAACCTGTATCCCTTCAGTTCAATTACCAAATATCTACCCTATTTCTATCTTCTGATGGTCTCTATTCTTAACTGGAATTCTCCAAGTTCATTCACTAATGTTAGTTCATATCAGTGAAATACTACAGTATTAGTCCTTTTGTTTCTGGCTAATCTCACTCAGCATAATGTCCTTAAGGTCCACCCATATTGTTACATACTTCATAACTTTATTCTATCTTACACCTGCATAATATTCCACTGTATGTATATACCACAGCTTGTTTAGCCACTCGTCTGTTGCTGGACATTTGGGCTGATTCAATCTCTTCACAATTGTAAATAATGCTGCTATAAACATTGGTGTGCAAATGTCCATTTGTGTTCTTGCCCTCATGTCCTCTGAACAGACACCTAGCAATGGTATTGCTGGGTCATATGGCAATTCTATACTTAGCTTCCTGAGGACCCATCAAACTGCCTTCCACAGTGGTTGCACCATTTGACATTCCAACCAACAGTGGATAAGTGTGCCTCTTTCTCCACATCCTCTCCAGCACTTGTCTTTTTCTATTTTATTGATAATGGCCATTCTGGTGGGTGTGAGATGATGTCTCATTGTGGTTTTGATTTGCATTTCCCCAATAGCTAGGGAAGTTGAGCATCTTTTCATGCGCCTTTTAGGCATTTGTATTTCCTCTTCTGAGAAGTGTCTGTTCAAGTCTTTTGCCCATTTTGTAATTGGGTTGTCTGCCTTCTTCTTGTTGAGTTGAACAATCTCTATATATTCTGGATACTAGACCTTTATCTGATATGTCATTTCCAAATATTGTCTCCCATTGTGTAGGCTGACTTTTTACTTCCTTGACAAAGGCCTTTGATGCACAAAAGTGTTTAACTTTGAGGAGTTCCCATTTCTTTCTTTCTTTCTTCAATGCTTGTGCTTTAGGTATAAGATCTAGGAAGCCACCTCCTAGTATAAGATTTATAAGACATTTCTCTGCATTTTCTTCTAACCGTTTTATGGTCTTAGGTGTAATGTTTAGGTCTTTGATCCATTTTTTTGAGTTAATTTTTGTATAGGGTGTGAGATATGGATTCTCTTTCATTCTTTTGCATGTGGATATCCAGTTCTCTAGGCACCATTTATTGAAGAGACTGTTCTGTTGCAGGTGAATTGGCTTGACTGCCTTATCAAAGCTTGGTGGTCCATAGATGTGAGGGTCTATATCTGAACACTCTATTCAATTCCATTGGCCAGTATATCTATCTTTATGTCAGTACCATGCTGTTTTGGCCACTGTAGCTTTGTAATATGCCTTAAAGTCAGGTTGTGTGTGACCTCCAACTTCATTTTTTCTTTCTCAGGTTACTTTTAGCTATTCGGGGCACCCTGCCTTTCCAGATAAATTTGGTTATTGGTTTTCTATTTCTGAAAAGTAAGTTTTTGGGATTTTAATTGGTATTGCTTTGAATCTGTAAATCAATTTAGGTAAAATTGTCATCTTAACTATATTTAGTCTTTGAATCCATGAATACAGTATGTCCTTCCATTTATTTAGGTCTTCTGTGATTTTTTTTAACAATTTCTTATAGTTTTCTTTGTATAGGTGTTTTGTCTCTTTAGTTAAATTTATTCCTAAATATTTTATTCTTTTGGTTGCAATTATAAATGGACTTTTTTTCTTAATTTCCCCCTCAGATTGTTCATTACTAGTGTACAGAAACACTACAGATTTTTGGGTGTTGATCTTGTAACCTGCCATTTTGCTATACTCATTTATTAGCTCTACTAGTTTTGCTGTGGATTTTTTGGGGTCTTTGACATAGAGTGTCATATCATCTGGAACCAGTGAGAGTTTTACTTCTTCTTTTCCAATTTTGATGCCTTGTATTTCTTTTTCTTGTCTAATTGCTCTGGCTAGAACTTCCAACACAATGTTGAATAACAGTGGTGATAGTGGACATCGTTGTCTTGTTCCTGATCTTAGGGGGAAAGTTTTCAGTTTTTCCCCATTGAGGATGATGTTAGCTGTGGGTTTTTCATATATTCCCTCTATTATGTTGAGGAAGTTCCATTCTATTCTTATACAAAAACATTTTGAAGTGTTTTTAACAAGAAAGGATGTTAAATTTAGTCAAATGCATTTTTTGCATCAATCGAGATGATCATGTGGTTTTTATGCTTTGATTTGCTGATATGGTGTATTGCATTAATCGATTTTCTTATGTTTAACCATACTTGCATAGCTTGGATGAATCCTACTTGGTCATGGTGTATAATTCTTTTAATGTGGTGCTGGATTCGATTTGCAAGAATTTGTTGAGGATTTTTGCATCTAGATTCATAAGAGAGATTGGTCTGTAGTTTTCCTTTTTTGTAATATCTTTGTCTGGCGTTGGTATTAGGGTGATGTTGGCTTTGTAGAATGAGTTAGGTAGCTTTCCCTCCTCTTCAATTTTTTTGAAGAGTTTAAGCAGGATTGGTACTAATTCTTTCTGGAATGTTTGGTAGAATTCACATGTGAAGCCATCTGGTCCTGGACTTTTCTTTTTGGGGAGCTTCTTAATGACTGATTCAATTTCTTTGTGATTGGTCTGTTGAGGTCATCTATTTCTTCTTAAGTCAATGTTGGTTGCTTATGCCTTTCTAGGAAGTTGTTCATTTCAACTACATTATCGAGTTCATTAGCATAAAGTTGTTCATAGTATCCTCTCATTACCTCCTTTATTTCTGTGGGGTCAGTGGTTATGTCTCCTCTTCCATTTCTGATTTTATTTATTTGCATCCTCTCTCTTCTTTTTGTCAGTCTTGCTAAGGGTCCATCAATCTTATTGATTTTCTCAAAGAACCAACTTCTGGTTTTGTTGATTCTCTTGACTGTTTTCATGTTCTCAATTCCATTTATTTCTGTTCTAATCTCCATTATTTCTTTCCTCTTGCTTGCTTTGGGGTTAATTTGCTGTTCTTTTTCTAGTTCTTCCTAGTGAACAGTTAATTCTTTGATTTTTCTTCTTTCTTCTTTTTTGATATGGGCATTTTGGGCAATAAATTTCCCTCTTAGCACTGCTTTTGCTGCATTCCTTAAATTTTGATGTGTTGTGTTTTCATTTTCATTTGCCTTGAGATATTTACTGATTTCTCTTGTAATTTCTTCCTTGACTCATTGGTTGTTTAAGAGCCTCCATATATTTGTGAATTTTCTGGCCCTCTGCCTATTGTTGATTTCCAACTTCATTCCTTTATGATCTTTTGTATGAGAAAGTGTTTTGTATGATTTCAATCTTTTTAAATTTATTGAGACTTGCTTTGTGATCCAGCATATGGTCTGTCCTTGAGAATGATCCATGAGCACTTGAGAAAAAGGTATATCCTGCTGTTGTGGGGAGTAATGTTCTATAAATGTCTGTTAAGTCTAGCTCATTTATTGTATTATTCAACTACTCTGTTCCTTAATTGATCCTCTGTCTAGATGTTCTGTCCATTGATGAGAGTGGGGAATTGATGTCTCCAACTATTTTGGTAGATGTATCCATTTCTCTTTTCAGTGTTTGCCTCATGTATTTTGGAGCATTCTGGCTCAGTGCATAATATTTATGATTGTTATGTCTTCTTGTTGAATTGTTCCTTTTATTAATACATTGTGTCCTTCTTTGTCTCTTTTGTTTTGTTTTGTTTTTTTAACATGGGAAGGCACTGGGAATCGAACCCAGGTCTCGGGCATGGCAGGCGAGTCTTTATCTCTTTTAACTGTTTTACATTTGAAGTCTAATTTGTTGGATATTAGTATAGCTACCCCTGCTCTTTTCTGATTGTTATTTGCATGAAATATCTTTTCCCAACCTTTCACTTTCAACCTATGTTTATCCTTGGGTCTAAGATGTGTTTCCTGTAGACAGCATATAGATGGATCCTGTTTTCTAATCCATTCTGCCAGTCTATGTCTTTTGATTGGGGAGTTTAATCCATTAACATTTAGTGTTATTACTGTAAGGGCAGTACTTTCTTCTACCATTTTGTCTTTTGGATTTTATATGTCACATCTAATTTTCCTTCTTTTTACCTTTACTAATAGTCTTCATTTCTACACTCTTCCCTATTCCTCTCTCTCCTGTCTTTTTCTATCTGTCACTAGTGTTCCCTTTAGTATTTCTCATAGAGCCAGTCTCTTGGTCCCAAATTCTCTCAGTGACTTTTTGTCTGAAATGTTTTAATTTCCCCCCCATTTTTGAAGGACAATTTTGCTAGATATAGAATTCCTGGTTGGCAGTTTTTCTCTTTTAGTAATTTAAATATATCATCCCACTGTCTTCTTGCCTCCATGGTTTCTGCTGAGAAATCTACACATAGTCTTATTGGGCTTCCCTTGTGATGAATTGCTTTTCTTTTGCTGCTTTCAGGATTCTCTCTTTCTCTTTGACATCTGACATTCTGATTAGTAAGTGTCTTGGAGTACCTCTATTTGGATCTATTCTGTTTGAGGTATGCTGCACTTCTTGGATCTGTAATTTTAAGTCTTTCATGAGAGTTGGGGGATTTTCAGTGATAATTTCCTCCATTAGTTTTTTTCCTCCTTTTCCCTTCTCTTCTCTTTCTGGGATACCCACAACACATATATTCATGTGCTTCATGTTGTCATTCAATTCCCTGAGTCCCTGCTCATATTTTTCCACTCTTTTCCCTATATTTTCTTTTGCTTCTTGGATTTCAGATGTCCCATCCTCCAGTTCACTAACCCTATCTTCTGCCTCTTGAAATCTGACACTGTAGGTTTCTATTTTTTTTCATCTCTTTTACTGTGCCTTTCAAATTCCTA
>PVIY010040624.1:0-22227 GCA_004026745.1 Myrmecophaga tridactyla | reverse complement strand
CTGGGCAATGACCATTCTAACTTCTTCATACTGAAAAGGGATGTTGACATTATGGGGTAGAGGAATGAAACTGGTTGATATTCTTGGAGGGCCTAGAACCCCTGGGTTTCAGGGCGTATTTGGCAAAGAAGCCACCTGGAGGTGTTAAGTGTCTGAAAAAATAAACTTAATAAGTAAACCTTTTATAAAGTCTTAGATAGAACCCAAGATATTCTTTAGGGTTTTTCAGGAATACTGTTGGTTGGGGTTTGGCATACTGCGGCAATTTGCAGTATCTGGCTGAAGCTTGCATAAGAGTAACCTCCAGAATGACCTTTCCACTCTGTTTGAAATCTCTCAGCCACTGAAACTTTATGTTGTTTCACTTCTCTTTCCCCTTTTGGTCAAGAAGGCATTGTCAATGCCGCAATGCCAGGGATAGATGCATCTCTAGGAGTCATGCCCCACACTGCCAGGGAGACTTACACCCCTAGGAGTCATGTCCCACATAGGGGGCAGGGCTGTGAGCTCACCTGCAGAGCTGGCTTAGAGAGAGAGGTGATGTCTGAGCAACAAAAGAGGTTCTCTGCATGTGACACTTAGGCATAATTATAGGTAGGCTTAGCTTTGTCATTGCAGAAATAAGTTTCATAAGGGTAAGCCTCAAGATTGAGGGCTTGGCTTACTGAATTGGGAGTCCCTAATGCCTGAGTAAATATCAGGAATTCCCCAGATGGGATAGTTTAATATTTCCACATTTTTTTCTCCATTCCCCTTTATGAATTAATTTTTATATATAGTATGGGGTAGGAGTCCACATTCATTCTTTTGCATGTGGATATCCAGTTTTCCCAGCACCATCTGTTGAAGAGATTATTCTCTCCCCATTGAATAGACTTGGCACCCTTGCTAAACATCAATTGACCTTAGACCTGAGAGTTTATTTCTGAACTCTAAATTCTGTTTCAATGGTCTGTATATTTCTCCTTTTGCCAATATGACATTGTTCTGATTACTATAGTTTTGTAATATGTTTTGAAACCAAAATTGTAAGTCTTCTAACTTTCTTCTCATTCAAGATGGTTTTAGCTATTTGGGGCCTCTAGGTCTTCCATATGTGTACTAGTTTGCTAGCTGCTGGAATGCAATATACTAGAAATGGAATGGCTTTTAAAAAGGGGAATTGAATAAGTTGCTATAGTTCTGAGGCCAAGATAATGTCCCAATTAAAGCAAGTTTATAGAAACGTCCAATCTTAGGCATCCAGAGAAAGATACCTTGGTCCAAGAAGGCCAATGAAGTTCAGGGTTTCTCTCTCAAGTAAGAAGGCACATGTCAAACACAGTCAGGGTTCCTCGCCCATCTGGAAAGGCACATGACAAACACAGTGTCATCTGCTTATTTTCTCTCCTGTTTCTTGTTTCATGAAGCTCCCTGGGAGGCATTTTCCTTCTTCGTCTCCAAAGATCATTGGCTGGTGGACTCTTTCTTGTAGCTACATCATTCTGCTCTTTCATAATCTCTCTCTTTCTCCAAAATATTTTTTCTTTTACAGGACTCCAGTAAACGAATTAAGACCCACCCGAATGGGTGGAGATACATCTCTACCTAATCCAGTTTAACAACCACTCTTGATTGAGTCACATTGCCAGGGAGATGATGTAATTACAGTTTCAAACATATGGTAGTGAATAGGGATTAAGAAAAACAGCTGGATTTATAAAATGGGATTAGGATTAAAACATGGCTTTTCTAGGGTACATACATCCTTTCAAACCGGCACAATATGAATTTTTGTTTGTTGTTTTGTTTTTTTCCTTCCATATGAATTGGATGATCAAGTTCTCCATTTTGCAAAGAGATTTTTTTGGAATTTTGATTGGGATTTGGGTAGAATTGACATATTAACACAATTTAGTGTCTCAATCCATGGACATTTCTTTCCACTTATTTAGGTCTTCTTTCATTTCTTTCAGCAATGTTTTGTAGTTTCATACAAATCATCTACATCTTTGGTTAAATTTATTTCTAGAATTGTACAAGAATTGCCTATTTGGGGTGATGGAAAAGTTTTGGTAACAGATAGTGTTGATGGTAGCACAACATTTGTGAACATAATTAACAGCACTGAATTATATATTTGAATGTGATTAAAAGGAGATATTTTAGGCTGCCTATGTTATTAGAATAAAAACTTTAAAAATAATAACATAGGACTTGTGCCAGTTTGAAAGGATTTATGTGCCCTAGAAAAGCCATGTTTTATCCTACTCCCGTTTTACAAAGGCAGTTTATTCTTCTAATCCCTATTCAGTACTACTGGTTGGAAACTTGATTAGGCTATCTCCATGGAGAAGTGACTCACCTACTTGTGGGTATTAACTTTTGATTAGAGGGAGATGTGACTCCACCCATTCCAGGTGGGTCTTGGTTACTTTACTGGAATCCTTTAAAAGGGAAAGCACTTTGGAAAAAGCTTGAGAATGACATAGTCACGAGGAGCAGAGAGTCCACCAGCCAGTGACTTTTGGAGATGAAGAAGGAGAATGCGCCTGGGGGAGCTTCATGAAGCAAGAGGCCTGAAGAGGAAGTTAGCAGATGTCACATGTTTACCACATGACTTTACAGTTGAAAGAGAAACCCTGAACTTCATCGTCCTTCTTAAACCAGGGTATCTTTCCCTGATGCCTTGACTGGGCATTTTCATGACCCTAGAATTGTAAACTTGCAACTTATTAAATTTCCCTTTTTAAAAGCCATTCCATTTCTGGTATATTGCATTCTGGCAGCTAGCAAACTAGAATAGGACTGTACAACACAAACAGTGAATACTAATGTAAACCATGGATTATAGTTAATTGTACAATTATAATAATATTTGTGCCAGTTTGAAAGGAGTTATGTACCCTAGAAAAGTCATGTTTTTTTTTAAATTTATCTTTGAAGATTTCTTTATTGCTTTCCTTATGTGAAAGAAAACCCAGTTAAAAATAGACAAATGTGTTCATTGACCTTGTTCATAGGGGTCCAAATATTTAAACCAAAGTGTTTAGATTGATTAGCTTTAAAGTTCGTGATTATATGATTAAGTAAGTTTCTCCCTGAGTAGAAAGCATTTTTTTCTATTTCTCTAAATATTGCAGTTAGAGATCAAGAAATCCTGTCTCCTATTCCAAGTAGGAATTTCTCCTATTACCTTGCTAACAGGTGATGAGTTTTCTGCTTAAACTCTTTCAATGACTAAGGAGAAGGCTTTACTGTACAAAAAAGAAAGTTTTACCACAGATTCTATGTTTGGACAGCTCAATTGTCAAAACACTGTATAGTTGATGCAGTTTCCTTGTAATTCATACTACTTTGGTACTAGTTTTCTCTTGAAGCCATATAGATTAATTTTAATCGATCTTTCACTTGCAGTGCTGTCAACTGTCAGCCAGAAGCCAGCATTCCTCTTTTGAGTCTTCTCATACCCAGGTTAAGCATATCCCAGGTTTTCTGGGTTTTGTTGATGTTTTTCTTTTTCTTTCTTTTTAAAACATAACAACATACAAACACGAACATTCTTACCATATGATCATTCCATTCTTGATATATAATCAGTAACTCACAATATCATTACATAGTTGTATATTCATCATGGCGATCACCTCTCAGAACATTTGCACCAATTCAGAACAAGAAATAAAAAGAAAAAAGAAAAAAATTCGTACACACCATACTTCCTACCCCTCCCCCTCACCGATCACCAGCATTTCAATCTACTAAATTTATTTTAACATTTGTTTCCCCTATTATTTTTACTTATTTTTAATCCATATGTTTTACTCATCTGTCCATACTGTAGATAAAAGGAGCATCAGACACAAGGTTTTCACAATCACACAGTCACATTGTGAAAGCTATATCATTATACAGTCATCTTCAAGAAACATGGCTACTGGAACACAGCTCTACATTTTCAGGCAGTTCCCTCCAGCTTCTCTATTACACCTTAACTAAAAAGGTGAGATCTCTATAATGCGTAAGAATAACCTCCAGGATAAGCTCTTGACTCTGTTTGGAATCTCTCAGCCATTGACACTTTATTTTGTCTCATTTCCCTCTTCCTCCTTTTGGTTGAGAAGGTTTTCTCAATCCCTAGGTGCTGAGTCCCAGCTCATTCTAGGATTTCTGTCCCATGTTGCCCTGGGAGTCATGTCCCACGTAGAGAGGGGAAGGGCAGTGAGTTTGCTTGTCGTGTTGGCTGAGAGAGAAACGCCACGTCTGAGCAACAAAAAAGGTTCTCTGGGGGTGACTTTTAGCCTATCCTTTGCAGGGTTAAATGTATATGAACAAACCCCAAAACTGAGGGTTCAGCCTATTGCTTTTGTTGTCCCCACTGTTTGTGAGAATATCAGGAATTTCCACTTGGGGAAGCTGAATTTTCCCCCTTTCTCACCATTCTCCCAAGGGGACTTTGCAATTACTTTTTTATTCACTAGTCAAATAACTCTGGGATTTATTGGGGCATCATTCTGGACAAACCTACAAAATCTCATGCCCTACTCTAGGTTCCATGTACTTATGATGTTCAATTAAATTTCCACATAAGTTATATTAAGAAATGCACTAGTCAAAATATAAATTTTGTACCAAATAAGCATTTTTTGCTTTAGTCTCACACTAAATTAAAGTTTTAAATTATGAATTATCTATTTTCAACACCCTGCAGTATTGACATTCCTTTGTTCTTCTTCATGCAAAAACATTTTTAAATTTGTACATTTAGTCACTATCATTGTACACTCTAAGCAGTCCTAGATTATACCATTTCAGTCAAAAAGTCATATTTTAATCCTAATCAGTCTGGTGGGAGTAACTGTTTCTTCTAATCCCCATTCAGTACTATAGGTTGGAAACTTGATTAGGTTATCTCCACGGAGATGTGACTCAATCAGTTGTGGGTATTAAACTTGATCAGATGGAGATGTGTCTCCACCCATTCTACATGGGTCTTGATTAGTTTACTGGAATCCTTTAAAAGAGGAAACATTTTAGAGAAAGCCTCAGAATGGCATGGCCACAAGAAGCAGAGAGTCCACCAGCTAGCAACCTTTGAAGATAAAGAAGGAGAACGACTCCTAGGGAGCTTCATAAAACAAAAAGCCTGGAGAGAAAGCTAGCAGACATTGCCATGTTTGCCATATCCCCTTCCAGCTGAGAGAGAAATGCTGAATGTCATTGGCCTTCTTGAACCAAGGTATCTTTCCCTGGATGCCTTAGATTGGACGTGTCTATAGACTTGTTTTAATTGGAACATTTTTTCGGCCTTAGAGCAGTAAACTAGCAACTTATTAAATTCCCCTTTTTAAAAGCTGTTCCATTTCTGGTATATTGCATTCTGGCAGCTAGCAAACTAGAACAATATTCTTTCATCAGTTGTAACAAAGGAACCACCCTGAAGCAAGGTGTTAATAAAGGAGAAGGGTGCATGCATGATTTTTCTGTAAACCTGCAACTTAACTAATAAAAGAAAATTTTCCTAGATATTTTATTCTATTAGTTGCTGTTGTAAATGGAATTGTTTTCTTGATTTCCTTTTTGGATTGCTCATTGCTAATGCATAGAAACACAACTGACTTTCGTGTGTTGAGCCTATACTCTGCAACTCTGCTGTATTTGTTTACTAGCTCTAGCAGCTAATAATAAACAGAGGCTAGTATTCTCACTGTACCCTCAAGGATCTAGCAGACCACACCCAGGCCCCGACAACAAGGAAGAAAGGGAGGGAAGGATGGGGGGAGGGACAAAAGGAGGAAGTGGGGAGGAAAGAAAGAAAGAAATGAAATAATGAAAGGAAAGAGAGAACAAGAGAATGAGAGGGAAGGGAAAGGAAGAGAAGGGAGAAAAGAAAGGGAATGGGAGGGAGGGAAGGAGGCAGGGAGGAAGGAAGGAAAGAAAATAATCAAGGTTCCCTGCTTCTCCAAGTCTCCTAGCAGATGCCAGCTGGAAGCCAGAAGTACTGCTTCCCAGAGGGCCAAAATCAAGGCTAGCTTCTGCACTGGTTGCCAGAGCAACCTCACTTGCAACCCCAACTCTTTGGGTGTCCTGGCCTCCGCAGGCTGAGTCTGTATCTCTGTTTCACAACCATCAACGTGGGGCTAAGGAACCAGGGATGGCCATGGGCTTGTGCACATTCTCACTTATTAAAACTTGAAAGCTGATTAGTCTCTCCCTTGGTCTGACACTTCTGCAGTTTTTCTAAGTGTCCAGTCTGGTGCTAGACAATTAATTCTAATTCTAATTTCTTTTCTGGCTCATTCATTTTTTTCTGGTGGAGAAACAATCTGTAGAACTCTCTATTCCACTGTTTTTCATATGTATGCTCTCTCTAGATATGGTCTCTTGACCTGGAGAGGTCAGCTTTGGTTTTTTTTTAAAAAAGCAAGCAGATTAACAAGTATCAACAAAAAAAACTATCACCAAATTACAGTTTTCTTAAAATTAGGAGGATTGGAAGTGATTTTTTATGGGTATTTCTTTCTCTCTCAGATTCAATGGGATTTCATGCCTTGTCTTCGTGTCTCCTAAAATCATCCCTCATTCTACACTTGGGGAAACACTGGGCTAGATAATGCACTGTTTCCCCAAAGGTATTTGTGCTGACAAGACACTAATCTTTCAGGCCCCTTTCTTCACCTGCTCCTGCTTGTGAGCGGAGAGGGACAGGGGTCCTTCTGGATGCTAAAAGGTGTGCAACTAGCTGGCTCAAACTAACCCATTCCAGGCACTGGTGGAGAGCAACCTTTGGATTTCATGAGCAATGTCATAGACAATACATTTCTTACAGAATGACTATGGATTTGATAGAAAACAATGCGTTATGTAAAAATTGCATTGTAAAATTGAACTTGCAAAGTTTCACCGTGACAGACATGTCCGCCATCTGATGGTTGGGTCATATGTTTCATACATCAATTTTATTCCAGTTGCCTGTTGACAGCTGAGTAACACAGGAGATATGTCCACTCTGTTTTCCTTTTATCTCTCTAATTGTTTTCAGAAATGCAAGTGGACAATGTTGTCTAGTTTCTACCTTTATAATTTATTATATTTTGATTTAGTAAATTTTTTATTGTATAAAAGCAAATGTTTAATACAACACAAATCACAATGCACAAAGAGGAGTGGTGAGAAAGGGAATAGTGATTGCAGAGAATTTCGACAAGGCTTTACTATTCCTACTTCTTGTTAGCTTGGTATCTGGTCCAGCCTAAGAACCCAATGCATCTGTGGACCATTCTTGCTGTGGCACTTGGAGCTCTCTCAAATAAGTCTCCTCTTATTCTATCAGTTATTTGACTCAAGAGAAAAAAAAAGGAGGGCTCCGTCATACTAGAGAAAATTATTATTTACAATTGTCAAAAACACGATTGAACTACCAAAGTCACTGGAAGAACTGGCATGCAATATTTAAGTCATTTATTAATTTAGCTAGATCATGGTTCCAGCTAGAACATGACACTGTTCCTCTCAACAAGAAAGAAAGAGAGAGTGAGAAATAGGAAAGGAGAGCAAAGGAAAGGAAAGGGGGTGAAAAAATAAAAATGGAAAGAAAGAAAATAAGAGAAAGAAAAAGTCTGATTCTCCCCTTGTGTATCTTATCTCAATGAATGTTATCACTGTGTATCAAGTTGTGCCAGCCATAAACTACAGAGTAATTCCTATTCAATCAATCACCTTGTCATTTGGAGGTGATGTCACTGTTAAATCGTCTCTTGAAGCCATATACTTGTTAATAGCTTCTTCACTACAATCGCAGTCCAAGCTGCCTCCCATTCTAGTCTGAACTACTTCAAGAGACTTCTTCCCACATCTTTCGTGGTCTACGTTTAATCCATTCTCCATCCAGCAGGTAGGAATCTTTTAAAAATGCACAACTGATCTGATCACTCCCCTGTTTACAATCCTTTAATTGCTTCTCATTGCTCTTAGAATAAAGATCAACATTAAACTTACAAATATGGTCAGGCACACTACCAGCCTGGGACAAGAATACAAATGGAGGCCCATACATCAAATTTCTAAATATATAAAGTATACAAAATGAACTAATGAACAGGCTGAAAAAAATGTAATATCCTCCTATATTGACAAATAAATCTTCCTGACTCCCTGGAAGCCCAGGTGTGTACATAGAGTTCTCAGACGTGAAGTTGCTGGAATATGCTGGGCCCAGGGAGAGCTGAACCCTAAGCTCTGACTATCCCCACTTTGCTTCCCACACTAGGTTTCATCTAGCACTGCTGGGAGCCTTATGTACTTTGTGTGGCCACCCAGGTCTGCATGTCCCACATACCTGATAAATAGCTGCTCCTTGGACACCATTTGGGCCCGGCGATGTGGACACCAGAAACTAGGTCCACATTCAAGAGGACAGACCAGGGAAGAGGCTTACACACGCCTTGGAAGCAAGATCAGGGACACTTGGGCAAAGAATTTCAGGGTACCCAGAGTGTATTCTAGAAAGAGAGAGTTGTAGGCTCAGGTGGGCATGACCCCTGGACGCTGAGGATTCCTCATGACTTGGAAGGAGCATGGTTGGAGAAGGGCCAGAGTAGACCCAGGGCTGTTCTGTGCATTCTCCTATGGTTTTGTACATTCCATTCACACTGGTCTTGTTTTAGTCTTTGAATGTTCCATGCTCCCTTCTGATGCAGGGCCTTTGTACATGTGGTTTCCCCACTCCCTGGAAACCCATTCTCTTCAGGTTTTGTTGTGGCTTACAAGTGAGTCCTCCATTGATGCGCACAGAATCAATCAGTAGACACCTGGATTTTGAAAAAAGGTTTATTGAGCAAAGGCTAGCCTCATGAAGATAAATCGTTATTATTTTCCTCAGATCTGTCTCCCTGAACTGGAAAGGTGAGGGATATATGTATTGGATTGTTCCAGTTTGGTAGCTGCCGGAATGCAATATACCAGAAATGGAATGGCTTTTAAAAAGGGGAATTTAATAGGTTGCTAATATACAGTTCTAAGCCTGAGAAAATGTCCCAGTTAAAGCAAGTCTATAGAAATGTCCAATCTAAGGCATCCAGGGTAAGATACCTTGGTTCAAGAAGGCCAATGAAGTTCAGGGTTTCTCTCTCAAATGACAAGGCGAACACGTCAGGGCTTTTCTCTCAGTTGGAAGGGCACATGGTGAACACGGCATCATCTGCTAGCTTTCTCTCCTGGCTTCCTGTTTCATGAAGCTCCCCGGGTATCATTTTCCTTCTTCATCTCCAAAAGTTGCTGGCTGGTGGACTCTGTTTCTCATGGCTATGTCATTCTGCTCTGCTCTCTCTGAATCTCCTTCATTCTCCAAAATGTTTCCTCTTTTATAGGACTCCAGAAACTTATCAAGACCCACCCAAATGGGTGGAGACATGTCATCACCTAGCTTAACAACCACTCTTGATTAAATCATATCTCCAGGGAGACGATTTGATTACAGTTTCAAACATACAGTATTGAATAGGGATTACTCTGCCTTTATGAAATGGGATTTTGATTAAAACATGGCTTTTCTAGGAGACATACATACTTTCAAACCAGCACATGGATTAAACAAAGGAAGGTGGGGATAGGGATATTACGGTTATTGGCACATTGGGATTGGCTAGTAAATATTAAAATTTAGGATTGCAAGTTGGCTATTATTATTGGCTGTGTCTTTATTTAAATTAGGGATTGCAAATTGATTATTATCGTTGGCTGATGGGTTCTGTTATCCTAAGGGTTGGATTTATGATGTTGCTGGAACTTATGGTGATCAGCTGCGAAGGCATGTGGCTGGTATCTGCTGGGGTCTTTGGCTTTTAGTTTCAAGCAGCTTCCCCAGGGGTGTTTTCTTTCTGCATCTCCCAAACATCTGGATCTCCTCCTTTTGGCTCTGTTGCTTCTGTTGTCCAAGCATCTGCATTTGAGTTTCCTCCAAAATTGTTTTCCCTTTTAAAGGACTCCAGCAGACTAATCAAGACCCTTGAATGGGCGAAGACACATTCCATCTAACCAAAAGGCCACACCCACAACTGGGAGCATCACAGCTCTGTGGAGATGGTATAATCAAAAGGGTTTCCACCCTGTGTAATATTGAATCTGGATTAAAGGACATTGGCTTTTCTGGGGTACACAACACTTTCAAACTAGCACAGACTTCTTTCAGCTGATGCTTTAGCATTAAAAAACAAAAGGCATCTGAGTTACAGTTCCCTGGCTTACAACAGTTAGAGATATTTGTTCTGAATATATTACAATATGTCAGAAAATTAGAAAGAATTTAGACAATGATTCAGTAACAATATTTGTTACTGCACTCCGTCACAGGCTCAGCTAAAGAACCATTTTGTTGAGGTTGCCTTTCTAACAATCTACACATCAGCCAGGTGCCCCAGTTATGTGGCCTCATAAAACCCTGTACTTTTTCATAGAACTTATAACAATTATAATAAAATAGTTATTATATACCTCGTCATTCTATAATCAGTTGTTTATCATATAAGTGGTTATTAAATAATTAGCTGTTTAATACCTTTGTCCCCTGCTGGAATATAAATTTCTAAGAGGACAGGGACTGTGTCTGTCTTCTTCACCATTGTCTCCCTAACACCCAGTATGCTACTTTATATATATATAGGCCCTGAAATAAATGTGTTAAATGAACGAAAGAATGACTTACAGGAATCGCTCCATTCCCAGAGTTCCCTCTGCCTTCTGTCAGAAGGAAAATCTCCTTTTCATAACTCACAATTCATTATGGTCTCAGCCTCTGCAAATTCTTTGAGTCTTACTCCTTCTAGCAGGAAGCTTCATGAACTTTGGTCTCATGATCCCTTGCCCATTGTAGGTGTCTGCTTATTGCACTTGCTTTCCGAGACCATTCATTTAAAAAGAGCATTCATTGTCATTTAAAAAGTGAGGTATATAAAGTTAAAAAAGAATCCCCAAGCTCTTTTGTTAGACAAGAAGGAAGGTGCGGGACAATGTTAATAATAAAAAAAAATTAAAAATATAAATAGTAAAATAGTAAGAAAACAGTGTAAAATATGAAGTGTAAAAGGGAGATTATATACCTTTATGCTAATATGGTACATAAGTATTTCTGGAAAGAGACATAAGAAACCTGTAGCAATGTTTCCCATGGGCAAAGTTACAGAGGTCTGGGATATGAGGGAGGCTTAGTTTCCTGTGCATTTACCCTTAAACCATGTGCATTACTATTTTTTAATTATAAAAAGTTAAATTTTAAAAGGGTCTGCAATTCTAATATTTACAAATATTCACTGTTAACATTTTTATAGGTAATTTTTTATTGTGGTAGTATCTATATAATATAACATTTGCCCTTTTAACCATTTTTAACTATATAATTCAGTGGCATTAATTACATTTGCAATGTGATACTATCAACACCATCCATTACCAAAAGTTTTTCATCACTTAAAACAGAAATTCTGCATCCATTCAGTAATAACTTCTCCCTCACCCTCCTCCAGCTTCTGGAAATCTCTAATTTACTTTAGGTCTTTACGAATTTTCTTATTCTAGATATTTCATGGAAATGGAATCATACAATATTTGTTCTTCTGTGCTTGGCTTATTTCATTCAGTGTAATGTCTTCAGGGTCCATCCATGTTGTTGCATGTGAATTTTATTTTGAAATGAAAAAGAACTTCATTGTTTTTTATGGCTGATAATATTTCATTGTATGTATATACCACAGCTCTGCTTGTTCTTTTATCTGTTGATGGACATTTGGTTTTCATCTTTCAGCTATTGTGAATAATGCTGCTATGAACATCAGTGTTCAAGTATCTGTTTGAGAACTGCCTTCATTTCTTTTCGGTATATACCTAGGAGTGAAAATTGCCTTGTCATGTGGTAATTTTATGTTTAACTTTTTGAGGAATTGCCAAACTTTTCCCACAGTGGTACTGTTCACATTTTGATACATTTTCTCCTAGTCTTTTACTTTGGGGCATATGTGTGTTTGCGTGTTTATATACATACACAGCCATGCACATAAGTTGATAAGAAATAAGTTCCAAGATAATGTCAAAATAGGTATCAAACAGTATGTGCAGTCCTGTATACTGATTTTTACCATGTACCATTATTATACTGTAACTTTTTTCATGTCAGTGAATATTCTTTGCAAGAAAGAATATTTTTAATGGCTATAAAGATTCACACACACACTCATATATATGTATTTGTGTGCATCATTTGTTTATTTTTTCTTTTTTGCTAATATAATTAAGGCTGCAATAAAAACATTTATATAGATATACAATTCCATTAATTTATTTAATTCCATTTTAAGTTATTTTCTTAGGATAAATTCTTCAAAGTTAGAAATAGCAGTAATTAAGTCTTTATGTATATGGTTCAATGATGTTCTAGAAAGTCTATACTAATTTATTGTCACAGTTGTGTAGGAGATTATTCACTATAAAGTTTATTTCCAAAATGAATATAGCTTTATTGTACTTTCATTATAAAAATAACACATACTAAATATATGACTTATCTACTAAATATCAGAGTATATAGGAAACCATTTCAAAGGAAAATAAAATTCACTATCTGGATACAATTACTGTTAACACTAAGGTATGTATTCAGATTTTTTCCTAATATTTATTAACCTGATTAATACATTAACTTAATGTATCTTGTTTTTTTCCCCCAAGGCAATAGGTTATATGGAGGCACATCATCTTTTTTACAATCCTATTCATATATACTATATATTCACATATCATATAGTCATCCAAAGTGTACAATCAATGGTTCAGAGTACCATCATATAGCTATGCATTCATCACCACAATAGATTTTTGAACATTTTCATTGTTCTAAAGAAAGGAATAAAAATAAAAATAAAAGTAAAAAAGAACACCCAAAACATCCCATACTCCCCCAATACTACCAATTATTTATTTATTGTCTTTATTTTCTTACTCATCTGTCCATACTTTGGATAAAGGGAGTATCAGTCACAAGGTTTTCACAATCACCCAGTCACACCTTAAAAGCTCTATAGTTAGTCATCTTCAAGAATCAGGGCTACTGGACTACAGTTCAACAGTTTCAGGTATTTCCCTCTGGTTACTCCAATACACCAAAAACTGAAAAGGGATATCTATATATTGCATAAAAATAACATCTAGAATGACCTCTCAACTCTGTTTGAAATCTCTCACCCACTGAAACTTTAATTTATCTTATTTCTCTTTCCTATTTTTGTCAAGAAGGCTTTCTCAATCCCATGATGCCAGGGCCAGACTCATCCCTGGGAGTCATGTCCCACATTGCCAGGGAGATTTACACCCGGGAATCATGTTCCATGTAGGGTAGAGGGCAGTGAGTTCACCTGCAGAGTTAGCTTAGAGAAAGAGGCCACATCTGAGCAACAAAAGAGGTTCTCTAGGGGTGACTCGTAAGACATACTCACAGATAGGCTTAGCTTCTCCCTTGCAGGAATAGGTTTCATAAGGGCAAGCCCCAAGGTTGTGGGCCTGCCCATCAACTTGGCATCCTCCTGCTTGAGAGAATATCAGGTCTTCCCAAGGTGGGAAAGTTTAATATTTCCATCTTTTGTCCCAGTCCATCATGGGGATTGTGCAAATACTTTTTTGTCTTCTGCTCAGATTACTCTGGGATGTATCATGGCATCACACTAACCTGTACAAACCAACAAGATCTCATTCTCTGTTCAAGATTCCATATATTTATGGTGTTTGAATAAGCTGACCATACAAGTTAAATTAGATATCATGTTACTGAAAATATAATTTTTCAGTAAATAAACATCTCTTCCTTTGTTCTCACACAGAAGTTGAAGGTTTTTTTTGGGGGGGTGGGGGTACATAGTCCGGGAATTGAACCCAGGTCTCCCTCATGGAAGCTGAACATTCTACCACTGAACCTCCCGTGCACCCCTAGTTGAAATTTTAATATACAGTCAATATTGTCCTTCACCTTTTAGTTTGATTTACCTTAGTCCTATCCAGATCAGTTTAATTCATATCTCTAATTAAGTCTGATCTTTTTTTCAGCTTTTTTTTTTTTTTTTTAACAGTATGCTGACTTCCATAGCTACAGAACTCAAAGTTTTAGGCAATGACGAGGCCATACACAAAATTGCTCAGCATCTCAGAATTTAGAAATAACAGTCACCACTCCGGAATAGATGTGACTGTAACCTATGCTCTCAAATTCAATTCTCAGAGTTTGCACATTATAGTTAGTCCATCCTGGTGAGGCATTATAATATTTGTCTTTTCATTTCTGGCTTATTACACTCAATATACTGTCCTCAAGATTTGTTCACCTATTTGCATGCCTTACAACTTCATTCCTTCTTGCAACTGGTCAATATTCCATCGTTATGCATATACCACAGTTCACCCTTCTGTTCATCAGATGATGTACACTTAGGTCACCTCCGCCCACTGCAAATCCCAAACACTACCACCATAAATACAGTGTGCTAATGTCCATTCGTTTCTCAATTCCTCCACGTATACTCTTGACACTGGAGTTGCAGGATCATAAGGCAACCTCACTCCTAGCCTCTTGTGGAGCCACCACATTGCCCTCCAGAGGATCTGCACCACTCTATTTCCCTACTGTTCTAATTTACAAGCTGCCGGAATGGAATATACCAGAAATAGAAAGATGGAATTTATTAAGTTCCTAGTTGACAGTTCTAAGATTGTGAAAATGTCCAGATTAAAGCAAGGATATAGAAATGTCCAATGTAAGGCATTCAGGGAAAGATACCTTGGTTCAAGCAGGCCGATGATGTTGAGGGTTTTTCTCTCAACTGGAAAGGCACATGGTGAACATAACAATATCTGCTAGCTTTCTCACCAGGCTTCTTGTTTCATGAAGCTCCCCTGGGGCGTTTTCCTTCTTCATCTCCAAAGGTCTCTGGCTGCGTGGGCTCTCATGGTTCTTGTGGCTGTTTCCAAAGTTTCCTCTTTTAAAGGATTTCAGTAAACTAATCAAGACTCTCCTGGAATGGGTGCAGTCACATCTCCCTCTAATCAAAGATTAATACCCACAATTGGGTGGAGTCATATCTCCGTGGAAATACTCTAATCAAGTTTCCAACCTATAGTACTGAATATGGATTAAAAGAAATGGCTGCCTCCACAAGATGCATTAGGATCAAAACATGGCTTTTCTAGGGCACATCACCCTTTCCAACCGGCACACCTGCCAACAGTGAATAGGCACATCTCTCCCTCCACATTTTCTCCAGCACTTGTAGCTCTCTCTTCATTTTTAAGCAGTTTTATTTACACACCATACAATCCAACCTAAGTAAAAAATCAATGGTTCTCAGTATAATCCACATAGCCATGCCTTCGCCACCACAATCTATATGAAGACATTTCCATTTATGTCATCTTTTTAATAGGTTACATAATAATCTATTGTAAATGACTGTCTCAGATTGAGTCCTCTGGAACAGACTCCGAGATGAAGTTTAGCTTGCAGGATATTTATTAAGGAGTGCTCTTGGGATCAACATCTGTGGAAGGGGCAGGAAGGAAGCAGAATTGAGCAGAGGGAAAAGTTAAATTGGGATACAAGCCTAACGACTGCTTCAGCTGACCTCACTTGGGAGCTGGAATGGCCCATCAGAGTTGTCCCATGTTGCCCAGACCTTTTTATTCTGGCATTGACCAATTATTGAATATGGGCCACCCTGTAAAGGGGCATGATTCTCTGTAGTGGAGGCAATCCTTTTAGCTTATTGTTCAGCTTACTTTGGCCTCCCCCTGCAGGAGATGAGAGCCACTTTGTATGCTACCAAGAAAACCCTCGTCTTCACTTTTAGCTTTTAAGTGGTGACTAATTACTCTCAGCTTTTCATTATCTCTTTCCAGTGCATCCAGTGCTGGTTAAGCAATAGCTACCCAATTCCATTGTCCTAATAATTACTATTTTCTCCAAATTGATTTAGAGAAAATTGGATATATCAGTTAATATGTGCTCTCCCATTGGTATACTAACGTGATTTGCTTCCCAAGAAAGTTTGGGCTGCATTGCAATGTTGTAACAGGGATCCTCATTGTCAAGCTTAGTCCCTGCTTTCTCAGACCTTACTCCTAATTCAACTGTCACAGCAGGTTCTCATATGAAGTTGATTTCCCAGGAAGCAGACTATGAAACAGAGTTAACAGATGGGATATTTATTGAGTGCCCTTGGGATTAATGGTTGTGGAAGAGAGGGGAAAGAAGCAGGATTGGGCACAGGGAGAAATTAAGCTGTGCTGCAGCTCCCACAGGGAGCTCTGGAGGTTAGATTTGCTCTTTGTAGTTGTCCCAAGTTGGACTCTAAGATGTTCAGGCTCTTATACCCCACTTTGATCAGTCATTGTATGTGGACCACTCTGGGAAGGAACCTGACCTTGAGCAAGTTTTCTCTTTACAAATGTAGCATCCTGAAGGGACAAATACTCTTTGCAAGCCGCATACCTGGCAGCTGGGACAAGTCCTTTCTTGAAAAAGGATCTGAGTATCACATCACTATGTCCACCACAGGGGTAAAACATTTAAATCTCTCATTCCTTATGTTTTCATAGAGGGGAGAAAATTTTATCTTCCTAAGACAAAGAATGGGAAGAACTCTTGGTTCAGTCTCTCTGAATCAAGCTTAAAAGTTTAAGTCCTTTCTGGGCTTTCTCTGCTTCTATATAATTTACTCTCTTTCTCCCCTGGTATGTCTGCAGGAATCAATTAATTCTCTGCTTCTCCATGTTGGAAACTTACAGGGGCAGGCCCAAAATCCTGTGGGAAAGCCTTTGTTGTGCCATTTTGCCTATGACTGTGTGACATATTCATTCGTGGTAAAGGTGAGGAGACCATTAATAAGCCCATTTGCCAAGCTGAACCTCTTTCTCTGTTTTTACCCAAACTAATTTTTATAAATTATATTTATTATGAACATTTTAAACATAACCAAAAGATGAGGGAATAATATAATGAATGCACATATATACAATGACCGATTTAAAAATATCAGGATTTTATTCCACAATATTTTGATTTCCTCCTGCCTGATTTCTGAATCTTATTTTTTCACTTGTTTCCATACTTCGGAAGGGAAGAAGATGGTTTCATTTTAAAGATTAAAGAAAACCAACAAATTTCACATGAAATTTGTGGCCTCTCCCAAAAATGAAAAAAGAAATAAATTTTAGCTAGCACTGATTTACACTCAGTATGAGCTCTCCAGTTAGTCAAAATTTCCACCCATCCCTTTGTGGTGGCCGAATGTCAATTTCCCACTCATCATAAAGTTTAATCTGCTGGTTTTACTACATCTAGTTTCTTTCTCTTTTTTCCCCCCACTTATTTATGTTACCTGTCTGGCTCTTGTAGGCATTTGGATTTTTAGCCCTTGTTCTACAGACCTACTCTTTTGCATCTACTTAAAGAACAAATCTAAAACATAATCAAGTGTCTGACTGTTGATAGTAGCTTTATTACAATAGACAAAAAAAAAAAGTCCAAATGTCCATGTTTTTGTTTCTAGGATGCTCAAGCAAATACCATTAAATGGGATGGCTTAAACAATGGGAATTTATTAGTGTGTGGTTTTGAGGCTAAAAGAAAGTCCAAATCAAGGCATCATCATGGTGACACTTTCTCTCTGAAGACTGTGGTATTCTGGGGTTGACTGCTGGTGATCCTTGGTCCTTAGTTTGTCACATGGCCAGGCACATGGCAGTATCTCCTGTTCTTTCCCTTCTTATCTGGGTTCTGTTGATTTCAGCTTCTGCCAGCTTTCACTGTGGCTTTCTCTCTGAGTTTCATCCTGCTTATAAAGTACTATAGTCATAGGATTAGAACCCATCATAATTGAGGTGGGCCCACCTTAACTGAAGTAACCTCATCAAAATGTCCTTACAAATGGATTCCCAACCACAGGAATGAATTATATTTAAGAACAGAGTTTTCTGGGGCACATACAGCTTTGAACCACCACAGTCCACCAGAAGTTAATGGATAAATTTGTAGTATAATCATACAATGGACTATCACAGCAGCACTAATAAGGAATGAATGATTTTATACACAACATGGATGACTCTTAAAAAGATAGTTGAGTGTCTGAAACCAGACAAAAAGGATGCATACTATATAATTCCATTTATTAACATTCTAGAAAATGCAATTAACCTATAGTGACAGAAAGCAGATGAGTGGACAGAGAGTTTGTCAGTGGTTGCCTGGGGATGGGATGAATAATGAGTGTGGAAGGGGATGGATATAAAGCAAATTTTGGAGTGGATGGATATATTATTTTGATTATGGTGATGGTTTCATGGGTAAATACTTGTATCATCGGTCATCAAATTGTATGGTTTAAAAATATGCAGTTTATAGTATGTCAATCATACTTCCCAAAGCTGTATCTCCCCCCCGACTGCCAAAAAAAAAAAAAAAAAAGAAAAGAAAAAGAAAAAAGAAGCAGTGTCTGGCATATGTAGCTGTAAGGGCTCAATGTATATTTACTTAGATATCAATGACAAAGCTATTTATATTTATTTTTTGTTCATTGCTTGCTTGCATTGATTCTGAAAACAAAATTTGCAAGTATGACCCAGATAATTAATGCTACTTTAAAATTTTCATTCTTTGAAATGACATAACATTAGGAATAAGGAAAAGGTCCCCCAAATTTCTAGAAACGGGTAAAAATGGCTGCCTCTGGAAAGGAGAACTAAGATGCTAAAGGAAAAAAATGGGCAAGAAACTTTTCAATCTCCCCCTCCTACCTTTTAAAAGTGATTTGAATATGTTTCCATAAAAACATTTTAATCCAGAGATGATTTCCAGCTAATAAAGTAAATTAAATGTGTATTTGAGGAGTAAGCTTTTCATGGAGATGTGAGGACTAAGAAACTAGTCACTATTAAAAATAAGACCACACTTCTATTCAATTTATCAGTACCACTGAATACCAGAGCACACTAGACAAATATTTGGGCAATTGATAATAAGGGAAGCAAATATATTTGATCCTGATCCACATATTCTTTGAGTGGTCTTCAAGTGGTTTTGATAGTGGTCCTGTAGAGAAGAAAATGTAATCCTGGCATGCTCCTTAGGCTGGTAGTACGCTGTTGACTTTGAGTCAACCTACAACCAAAACACAAGACTTCTGACTGGGTTTAAGTGTGTTGGGTAGAAGGTGAGAGGGAAGAATGGTTGTGTTAATGATCTCATCTTGCAAAGTGGGGAGCTGAAATACCATCTAGAATTTTACAGCAAATTATTTAAAGTTACAAAGAAAACCTACAAAAGAGCTAAAATGAATGTAACTATTAAACATTGGAGGAGCAGGTATTAGCATAAATAAGTTACATCCTGTCTTTTAGAGTAGGCAGTCATACAGTGTCTAAAGCTGATATGAGCATGTTTAGAAATACTGAAGTAATCACCACAAAAATAAAAACATGTAAAAGAAGTTGTCCCTGGGGAGTAGTGCTGGAGGTAGAAAGGGTCAGGTTGAGAGGTTGTCGCTTTTCATCATTAAGTTCTTTTGTGGTATTTGATTTATTACAACTTAATTTGTTTCCTCTGATTTGTTGCCATGTGTGCATTTCTTTGAAAAAAAATTAGAGTCTGGTTTCTCTGTAGACATGGAAACTATGTTTCAGATATCATCCTCTCAAGGATGACTCTCAAAGTGAGCTAGACTTCATTTCAGGTCTTTTGAAATAAGCAATGAGGTGGAAATTCCAAGGACATCAAGAAATTTGGCCTAAGCAAAGGGTTCTTCTACTGATCCCTTATTCTTTACTCCAATTAATATTTAACAACTATTATCTCTTACCCACGCTAGCTCCAACCCTCTGCTTCTAAGATTTCTGTTTTTGTCCTAGAGATTCTGGTTCTTCATTTTTTGGTGATCAGGTTTTACTTGCAACCCAGGTGACCAATTCTGAATCCCTCTTATTACCAATCTTGGGAAAGAACTGACTGCTCATATTTAGAAAGAATTACGATTTCAGTATTAAAAAAGGAATGAGAAATATGGTTTAATCTCATAGGTGGAACATAACACATTATTGCCACCAGTTGGCAGCACACATTAATTGCAAGAGTAGAATAGGGGATAAAATATTTCTGGTTTTTGCAAAGGTTGAGCATTATAAACAATAGCAGATGCCCTGTAACCAAGTAAAAAATACAGAAAGAAACTTGATTTTAAGGAGACTAGAACAAGATGGTGGTCATAATCCCTAAAGCACTATGTTACAAATATTCATGGGATTCGGGAGGTAGTGAAAGAGAAGAGTGAGAAAGCATGATCAGAAATCCTCCCTTTGGTTTAAATATCCAGTAACTGCACCTGGAACTCTGTAAAGGCGAATGGGAAAGGGAAGACTCATGAATCAAATGGTACTCCTCTCTGTGAAAGGAATACCATCATTATTGCCACCAAAACAAAATTTGGCTCAATGTCTCTGACATTAAGCAGGACTCTAAGGTCAATGGAATAACTTTGAAATGTTTTGCATATTAACATTGTCCAGAGAAGAAAAAGTCACAAACTAGTCCTTTGTGTTAAAAAGCAAAATTCTTCATGTCATTTGCTAATGCTACAGTTAACACATCTTCAGACACATTATCCTTTGATACATATGCAAGGGGAAAAAAAACAAAGAAAAACAATTTAAAATTCCAGATAAAATAACATAAAAGATTTATTTTAAAATAAACTATAGTAAAACTTTTTGATACATTTGAGCCTCTATTCACTGCCAACTCACTGCCAAGATATTTGGAATCCTAAGAATTTCATGAAAGCAGAGGCTCCTGGGAAATTTGTAATTCTCTAACAAAGCTGACATGCTCTGGACCTATTACTTTATCTTAGCAGGTAGCTAAAGGATGAATGAATCTTTCCTTTGCTTACTTACATTTATGATTGATTGGACCATATCAGCTAGTATGTAGAAACTGGACAATGAGCACGATTTATCTTGAATCTTGGTTCAGTATTTTAGATTATATTTTGTAAGCCTAAGGACTAGTGAAAAGTTGGTAGTAAAAAAATGTTGCTAAAATTTTCTTAGCAAGATTAAAAACTATTTAATAACACTGATGGTGTTCCTATATTTATTAATTCTTCTAATACTCATAACAATCCTACAAGATAGGTAATATTATTTCCATTTTACAGTTGAGGAAACTGAGGTACAAAGAGCTTTGCCCAAGGTCACATAGATAGTAAGTGGCAGAGCTTTCTGGTTCCAGAGTCCATGCTCTTTATCTCCACACTGTCCTGAAATTATAATGATATTAAGAGAAATTAGATAATTTGAATAAGTACATATTATTTTAAATGTTGAGCAAGGAGCTAAACATGAGGAACCTTAGTTAAGGAAAAATTAGAACAAACACTATTTTGGGGGAGGCTTCTAAGAGATAGAATGTAGTAGGAGGTCAGAGAACTAGGGGTTCATTCATGAGAGGAAGAGCTAGCAAAGGAATCTGAGGACCAATCAATCATGTATGTGCAGAACCAAGAAAGTGTCTTAAAAAGGGACAGAGAGTTTCAAGGAGGAGATGGGAATTGGGTGTGTAAGGAAAATGGGGAATGAGAAAAGGGTTTGGGAATTAGAATCTGGTGACCTAAGAGTGTAGTTTCAGTTTGCTGTTAGGAGTCAGATTGATAAAGATAAAGAATAAAGTGAAAATGAAGATGTGACTGCTTCTTTTGAGATGTGTGACATGAAAGGAAGGTACTGTACCTGGAGGAAGTAGCAGCACTACTTCTTTATTTTTTATTTTTTAAAGACAATAGTTAGATGATTATAGCTTATCGATCATATAATGGTAGCAATGCTATATGGGATGGGAGGGAGAAACATTTTTCAATAAAGTTCCTGTATTTATTCTAAAAAAAAAGACAACGGAAACTGTTGAAGAAGTCAGTGGATAAGAAGATATTGAAAATACAAAACCTTACAGAGTAGTGGTGGAATGGGGAAGTGGGAAGGCATGACATGCATAGTTCAGGCAGAAAGGTTATTTTTGTAGAGATAGGAAGAGAGAATGGGTTAATTTGGTGAGAAGTTTTGAGGTCACAAAATAGCTATAGATATTTTAAGGTGGAGAGAAAAATCAAAGGGGAATTGGAGCCCCATAGCATTGAGCCCAAGAAACCAGATGGACTGGGATTGGTACCT
>PVIY010040623.1:0-22235 GCA_004026745.1 Myrmecophaga tridactyla | reverse complement strand
GGCTCAAAAGTGGACTGTTTTCCTTACCGACTTAGAGTGGACTGAAAGGACGGGGTTTTAGGAAGCAAAGTTCAGTTCTTTTCAGCCAAGTGTGCGATGCTTGATACACGCCCAAATGGCAGTGCTGTAGGTAGTGTGATGGAAAACGTGCCTGGATGTGTGTGTCCCTAACCCTCCTCTCTGGTTGGCTCTAGGATGTGACCTGCCTGAGATGCCGCGGGTGCATAGACGTAGCAGCGCACGCCCGAGGTGAGAGGAGAGGTCTTTATGAGAAGAGCCAGTCACTGCTTCTGTTTTCCAGCCTTGTCTCTCCTGTGCTCTGCGCGAGAGCATCCTGTCTCGGAGGTGTTTCCTGCAGGAGTCTGGACGTGTGTGAGCCGTTCAGGCCGCTCGTTGATCCTGTATTTCCTGAGTCCTCTAAGCTGCTTTCCTAAAGAGAAAGATGGCAGTCTATCGCCTGATGTTCTGAAAGGTAAAAGAGAGTAGACGAACACCTGAAGATTAAAGTTCTGTAAAGCTCTGACTTCTCTTACTGTGTTTGGGAGCTAAAATGGGTTGATAAATATAGTTTATACCTAAGATCTCAGTTAATGAATTAAAGTTGTTCATTCAAAGGACGTTTGTATTTTTTAAAAAGGAGTTTGTTTCCTTCTGTACCCTTCCCCATAGGGCTTTGTGCGGGTGGACAGGGGAGGCTGTCTGAACTCATCACATGCTGGTGGGTGAGTATAGGTGAATTCTTACCCAACACACTTAAGCATACAGCTCACTGAGGTCCCATTGTGTTCGTTATCTATTGCTGTGCAACAGACTTTCCTAAAATTTAGAAGCCTAAAGTAGCATTTATTATCTCACACAGTTTCTGAAGGTCAGGAGTCTGGAGGTGTTCAGCTTGGGCAGTACTGGCTCAGAGCCCTCCTGAGATTGCTGACAAGAATAAAGCCAGGTCTGTACTCCCTGAGGACTTCACTAGCTGTCTGATCTGCTTTAGGCTCACGCACTTGGCTATTGGCAAGAGGCCTCACTTCCTCATCAAGTGAACTTCAACCCCAGCCTGTTCCTGTCATGGGCCCCCAAAGAAAGTGTTGCAAGAGAGAGCTTGCACCCAAAACGACCAGAGCCGTAGAGTCTTCTGATAACCTAATTTTGGACTGACGAAACATCATTTCTGCCATATATGACTGGACCCACAGACCAACCCTGGTGCAGTGGGGAAAGGACTGCGTGAGGTATGAATACCAGGAAGAGTGTTTCGTGGTGGGGGTTGGGGGACATATTGGAGACTGGCTACCACAGCCATTATTCACTATTCAAGCCTAATTCCATAAAATCTCAGGCATTGTCCCATTACTTAATTGCGGGGATTACTTGGTTTCTAGCTAAGGTAAAACCCTCTGCCCCTGCACTATATCTAAAAGACTGTTGTTTATTCAAGGATATTGTTCTAAGATGCCTCCTTTTTGTCCTGGACTATTAAGTTTTCTCTCTTTCCAAATTGTCTCATCCGCAAACATGATTGTAACATCACCTCTCATTAACCGACCTTCTTCTGATGTCACATCCCTGTCCTGCTTATTTTATTTTATTTGTGTTTATAGTTATAGAAACATTTCTCCTGGTTGTCTGTATTTGTGGTCTCCAGGCATTTCCCGTTCTCCTTTAATATCACTCTTGTGGAGGTCACCAGTAAATTCCATGTGCTTGGTCCAGTGGTCTGTTTTTTAGTTTTCAATGTATTTGATCCATTGACAGCATTGCCAGGTTTTAGTTCCCCCTACTTCAAAATAGTTGTTCATTTGGGTTCCAGGATGCCTCTTATCTCAGAGGCTCTGAGTTCCTTCTTGAGCTCCTTTTCTGTTTCGTTCTCATCTCCCTGAACTCTAACTGATGGTGTGTTCCAGGGCTCATTTTTCTCCATCTGCTTTTTTCCCTAGGTGATCTCATCCAGTCTTGTATTTTAAATAGTGCTATATGCTGAAGGCTCCAAAATTTATCACCCTACCCAGACCTTTCCCTCATCTCTAGTCTAATATATCTACCTTCTGTATGTCATCCTCCTCTCTTTCATATCCCATATCTAATCCATCAATAAAATTTATGGAATATATCTAAAAGATTTTGATCCAGCAACAGCTAAGTATGGCTATTCTCTACTCTGTTTGATAACACTATCTTTTTTCTGTATTATTCCAATATCTTTATAATTTGTCTCCCTGCTTCCCTCTACATTCTGTACACATCAGCCAATGTAATCCTTTTGAAACATAAATCAGACCATACCCTCCCTCAGAATCTTCTGATAAAGAGATGGATAACAGATAGAAATACAGATACATGGTATATCAGACGATTATAAATGCTATGGAGAAAGATAGAGCAGGGACAAGGAGAACAGAAACAGACTGATGTTTGATTGATGGGGTTATGCGTATCTGGGGGAAGAGTGATCTCCCAAAGGGAAAAGAAAATACAAAGGCTCTGAAATTGGACCACACTTAACACATTTAAGTAATGGCCAATAGGTGAGCCAATGGAAAGAGAGAGAAGTTGGAGATGAGGTCAAAGAATGAACTGGTAGCCATGGAGCAGAGCCAAGATCTTGTAGGGCTGTGCTGGCCATTCCAAGTTCTTTGGCTTTTACTCTGTTTATCTAAATTTAACTGCAGTAATATCAGCTCTCTTACAAGATAGGGACTTTACTTGGGTGTCTGCTGTATCTCCAGAACCTAGACCAGCACCCAGTATATGAAAGGTTCACCAGCCTTGTTGAATGAATGGTCTGCTCAGGTTCCTCTTGAGGACGGCAGGTTAAGCTGGGACTGTCCTGGTCAAACTAGGATATTTAGTCACCTTTCTTAAAACAGATTTTGTCTGCTAAGTCCTTGATACCAGAAAAGTACCACTTCTGTTCTGTGGGAAGATATAGGTATTCCATCCCTGGGAAGGTATGCCTCCTGCAAATTTATAAAGTAGCCACGTGATAGTAGCTTAAGTCTCTTTATTAGGTTAGCTTATATTGTTCTCATAATCCTAATTATTTTTCTGTGTACGGTGTCTGCTTGGGGGCTTTGCTCTGGGAATTTAGCATCAGTGGTTGAGATGTGCTGGCCACACCAGCCTGTTGGCCTTTTTTTTTTTAAAAAAAAATTGAATTGTAATTCATGTACCATAAAATTCACTCTTTTTAAGTGTATACTTGAGTGTTTTTTCTATCCAGTGGTTTTTCGTATTCAAAAAGTTGTGCAGTCAGCTCCACTGTCTAATTTTAGAACATTTTCATTAACTCGAAAATAAACCCTTTAGCGTCTACTTTCTGTCTTAGTTTTTTTGGTAGCTGCTGTGATAAATTACCACAAACTAGGTGGCCTAAAGCAACAGAAATTTATTTGCTTATGGGTTTGGAGGGCAGAGATCAGTATCATTGGTCCTGAAACGAAGATGTCTGCAGGCCACACTCCCTCTGGGTTCTTGAGATTAGCTTGTTCCTCAGCTCTTCCACACTCTGGGGGCTGCTGGCATTACTCGGCTTAGGGCCACACCAGTCCAGTCTTTGCCTCTCGGCATTACCCTCTCATGTGTGTGAAATCTTCCTCTTTTTTTTCTTCCCCTTTTAAAATAATTAGCTGTATTTTTAGAGCAGTTTAGGTTACGGAAAATTTTTCACAGAAATTATCAGAGCTCTCATACACTTTCGCCCTGCCACACACACACACACGCACACACTCACACGTTTTCTCTATAGTTAACACCTTGCAGTAGTGTGGAATTTTTGTTACAATTGATGAACCAATATTGATGCATTATTAATAATTAAAGTCTATAGTTTATTTTAGGGGTTTACTCTTTGTGTTGTTCAGTTCTGTGGGTTTTGACACTACTGATTTTTGCACGTTGATTTTGTATCTCAACTCCTTTACTCAATTTATTAGCTCTAGTAACTTTGTGGTAGGCTTTTTTTTGGACTTTCTATACATAGTGTTCTAGTTTGCTAGCTGCCAGAATTCAGTATCTCAGAAACAGAATGGTTTTTAAAAGGGGGAATTTATTAAGTTGCAAATTCATAGTTCTAAGGCTGTGAAATTGTCCCAAATAAAGGAAGTCTATAGAAATGTCCAATCTAAGGCATCCAGGTTCAAGAAGGCCAATGACGTTCAGGGTTTCTCTCTCAGTTGGAAAGGTATGTGGCGAACGTGGAGCCATCTGCTAGCTTTCTCTCCAGGCTTCTTTCATGAAGATTTTTCCATGGTGATGTGTCTTCACCCATTCAAGGTGGGGTTGCTTACTGGAGTTCTTTAAGAGGGAACGATTTTGGAAAAAGCTACAGAACCGCCAGAGCTGAGAAAGCCACACAGCCAGAGATCTTTGGAGATGCAGAAGGACAACACCCCCGGGGAAGCCTTTGAAATGAGAAGCAGGAGAGAAAGCTAGCTGATGTTGCCTTGTGCTTTTCCAGGTGACAGAGGTGTTCTGGACCCATCAGTCTTTCTTGAATCAAGGTATCTTGTCCTGGATGCCTTAATTTGGACATTTTCACATCCTAAGAATTGTAAAATTGCAATTTAATAGCTCCCCTTTTTAAAAGATGTTCCATTTCTGATAAATTGCATTCTGGTAGCTTTAGCAAACCAAAACAGGTATATACCTAAAGGTGGAATTACTGGGTTATATGGCAGTATTGATGTATTTTGAGTTAATTTTTGTATATGGTGAGAGTTAGGAGTTAAATTTCTTGTTTTTTTTGTATATGGATATTCTTTTGTCAAGCACCATTTAGTGAAAAAAACATTCTTTCTGCTATTGTTTTGTCAATCATTTGACCATAAATATTAGTTTCTGGACTGTCAGTTCTATTCCATTTATCTATATTTTTGTCCTTATGCCAGTACCATAATCTTCATTACTTTAGCTTTGTAACAAGTTTTAAAATTGGGACATGTGAATTCTCGAACTTTGCTCATGTTTTCCAGGATTGATTTGACTCTTCTGTGGCCCTTGCCTTTCCACATGAATTGTAGGATCACATTGTCATTTTCTGTGAAAATCCATTAGGATTTTGGTCGAGTTTGCGTTGATGTTGTAGGTTAATTTTGGGAGTATTGCCATCTTCTGTTCTGTGAACAATGGATAGCTTTTCATTTGTATAATTCTTTAATTTCTAGTTTTTAATTTGTAGTTTTCAGTTTATGTGTCTTAAATCTCTGATTAAACTTATTCCTATGTATTTTATTCTTTATGATGCTCTTGTAAATGAAATTGTTTTCTTAATTTAATTTTTTAAGAATGTCCATCGCTAGTGTATAGGAATATAATCAATTTTTGAATACTGACTTTGTATGCCAACAATGTTGCTGAACTCATTCATTTGTTCTAATATTTTTTTATGTGTGGATTCCTTAGGACTTTCTATATGCAGTATCATGGCATCTGTAAATAGAGATTGTGTTACTTCTTTTCCAATCTACATGCATTTTACTTTTTTTTCTTGTCTGTTTGCCTTGGCTATAAGAACCTCCAGTGTAATGTTAAATCAGTGTGGCAAGAGTTGACATCCTTGTCTTGTTCCTGATTTAAGGAGAAAAGCTCTAAGTGTTAGGATGCTAGCTGTGGGTCAGAGCCCTTTTTTTTGGGTGGAGAAATTTCCCTTTTTCCCTAGTTTGGCAAGTGCCTTTTTTTTTTAACATCATGAAAGAATGTTGGATTTTATCAAATGGTTTCCTGTGTCTATCAGTGGTCATGTGGTTTTGTCTTTTATTCTATTAAAATGATGCATTATGTTAATTGTTTTCATATAATGAACGAACATTACATTCCTTGAATAGATCTCACTGAGTCATGGTATATAATCATTTTTATATGTTGTTAGATTTTCTACTATTTTGTCAAATGTTTTGCATCTATATTCATAAGGGACATTGGTTGGGAGTTTTCATTTTTGCATGTGCTGTCTTTGTGTATGGTATCATGGTGACATTGGCCTCATATAATGAGTTGGGAAATGTTCCCTTTTCTACTTTATCCAAGTGTTTGTGAAGGGTTGGTTTGAATTCTTCTTTAAGATGTTTGGTAGAATTCACCAATAAGACCATATGGTCCTGGCTTTTGTTTGTGAGAAATTGTTTGATTACTAACTTAATATTTTTACTTTTTGTACTGGCTTGAAAGGATGTATGTACCCTAGAAAAGCCATGTTTTAATCCTAATCCCATTTTGTAAAGGCAGCCATTTCTTCTAATCCCTATTCAGCGCGGTATGCTTGAAATTTTAATTAGATCATCTCCCTGGAGATGTGATTCAATCAAGAGTGGTTGTTAAGCTGGATTAGGTGGAGATGTGTCTCCCCCCATTCTAGGTGGGTCTTGATTACTTTACTGGAATCCTATAAAAGGGAGATTCTGAGAGAATAGAATGATGTAGCCATGAGAAGCAGAGAGTCCACCAGCCAGCAACCTTTGGAAATGAAGAAGGAAAATGCCTCTTGGGGAGCTTCATGAAACAGGAACCCAGGGGAAAAAGCTAGCAGATGACGCTGTGTTCACCATGTGCCTTTCCAGATGAGAGAGAAACCCTGACAGTATTCGCCATGTGCCTTCTAACTTGAGAGAGAAACCCTGAACTTCATTGGCCTTCCTGAATCAAGGTATCTTTCCCTGGATGCCTTAGATTGGACATTTCCATAGACTTGCTTTAATTGGGACATTTTCTCAACCTTAGAACTATAAACTTGCAACTTATTAAATTCCCTATTTAAAAAGCCATTCCATTTCTGATATATTGCATTCTGGCAGCTAGCAAACTAGAACACTTGTCATGGGTGTGTTCATATTCTATTTCTTCTGGAGTCAGTTGCAGTTTTTGTTTTTGAGAATTTGCTCATTTCATCTTGGTTATCTAAATTGTTGGCATAGATATTCCCTTAAAATTATTTTTATTTCTATATGTTTGATTTTATCTCCTGATTTTAGTGTATGAATCTTTTCTCTTTTTTTCTTGATCAGTTTAGCTAAAGGTCTGTAAATTTTGTTAATTTTTTTTCCAAGCACCAACTTTTGGTTTAATTGATTTTTCTTGATTGGATTTCAAGTTTTATCTTTAATTTTTACCTTTTTATTTCTGCTTTCTTTGAATTTTTCTGGTTTCTTTAGATAGGTTAAGTTAATAATTTGAGATCTTTTTAAATATAGCTATAAATTTTGCTCTAAGTACCGTTTTAGGTGCATCCCATAAGTTTTTGTGTGTCATATTTTCATTTTCATTCTCCTCAAAATATATTTTGATTTCCCTTGTGCTATCTTCTTTGACTCATTGGCTGTTTATGAGGTTGTTGTTGTTTTTTTGTTTAATTTCCACATATTTGTGAATTTCTTTCTTTTATTGATTTCTAATTTCATTCTGTTGTGGCAAGAAAACATACTGAGTGTGATGTCAATCCTTTAAACTTACTGATATTTGTTTTATGGCCTAACATATGGCCCATCCTGTAAAATAATGCATGTGCCCTTGAGAAGAATGTGTATTCTGCTGTTGGTAGAATGCTCCAGGGTACCTATTAGGTCTGGCTGGTTTGTGATATTGTTTAAAACCTCTGTCTCTTTGTTCATTTATGCCGAGATCTTCTATCCATTATTGAAAGTGGTGTATCAAATTCTACTGCTCTTATTCTAAAACTATTTCTCCTTTCAATTCTTTCATCGTTTGCTTCATGTATTTTTGGGTTCTGTTACTAGATCCTGTTTTAGATTGCTAAATGCTGCCAGATTGCAGTAAACCAGAAATGGAATGGCTTTTAAAAGGGAAATTTATTAAGTTACAAGTTTACAGTTCTAAGGCTATAAAAATGTCCAAACTAAGGCATCCAAAGAAATACACCATAACTCAAGAAAGACTGATATCTGCCACATGGTAAGGTATGTGGCTGGCATTTGCTGGTCCTTGTTCCAGGTTCTGTTGCTTCCAGCTTCTGATGCCACTGGTTTCCTCTCTAAGCACTTGTGGGCCTTCACTTAGCTCCTTTCGGACACCGCTCTAGGTTCTGGCTCGCTTAGCATCTCAAGGCACATGGTGATGTCTCCTGGGCTCTGCATCTCCACATGTAAATGTCTAGGTGATTGTTCTCTCTGTTGGCACTCCAAGTGTCTCCAAGTGTCTGAGTGTCTTGGCTCTCAAGCTTTCTGCAAATGTTTCCTCTTTAGAAGGACTCCAGTAAACTAATCAAGACCTACCTTGAATGGGGTGGAGTCATATCTCTGTCTAATCAATTGGGTGTGCTCCATCTCTGTGGAAGTAATCTAATCAAAAGGCAACATCTACAATTGAGTTCTTCAATCTCCATGGAAACAATCTAACCAAAGTTTGCCACCCTAAACAATAGGTCTGGCCCCACAAGAGTGGATAAGGATTAAAAGTAGATGGCTTTTCTGGGGTAGATAACAGTTTCAGACTAGCAGATTCACATATTTATGATTGTTCTGTATTCCTGATAGATTGGCCCTTTTTTTCATTATTAAATGTCTTTCTTTGTCTCTCATAATAACAGCTTTATCTTAAAATGTATTTTGTTTTATACTGGTATAGCCACACTAGCTCTGTTTTGGTTACTGCTTGCATAGAATATCTTTGTCTTGTTGGGAAGAGTGTTTTAGGGCATGCTTTCAATATTGAAGCAGCTTGTTGGTTTTTTTTTTTTAATTTCCACATTTCCCTGTTTTTACTTCCTACTTGTGTAGCACCCAGGGATCAGTCAGAGGTGAGTGCTTAGGTACTTCTTAGATATTTTCTGGGCATTTACATAACAGTACTCATGCTTGTGGTCTCTTGGTTTCCAGGACACTTTCTAGAATAGTTTGTAAGTCATTCTTTTTTTCTAAGTTGCCTACGGAAATCCTATTTCTCAGTTTTCCTTTTAAGTCTTTTGGTCAGCTTTTATGTTTCCCATTTGTTATTGCTGTCTTGAACATCTGTGATGCTAAATGGTTACCATTGATTGTTTTCACAAACACCCCCAGGAAAAGATTGTCAGGTCAAATAAAGATGAATCCTGAGTGGGGTTTCCACAGAATTGCCAAATCAGCTAAATAATGACAGTTCTTTCAGAATGGTACTTTTGTGACACTCTAAACCTGTTCTGCTAATTCAGTGGCTATAGGTTGCTGGTTTTCACTATGATTGTGGGACTCTTTTTTACTAATTTTTTAAAAAAATAATTTTTAAATTGTAATGACATTGCATAAAATTTGCTATTTAAACTACTTTTAGCCCTACAATTCAGTGGCATTAGTTACATTTATAATGTTGTGTACCATTGAGACTATTACCAAAGCTTTTTCACCACCCACAACAGAAATTCTGTACCAGTTTAAGCAATAACTTCCTATTCTCCCTTCCCCTTAGCCCCTGGTAACCTAATCTGCTTTCTGTCTCTATAAATATGCTTATTTTAGATATTCCATATATGTGGAATTGTACAATATTTGCCATGTGTTTGTCTTATTTCACTTAGCATTATGATGTTTTCAGGTTCATCCATGTGGTAGCATATATCAGAACTTCATTCCTTTTTACCCATTCCTTGTTTAGCCATTCATCTGTTCATGGTTACTTAGATTATATATACCGTTCCACTATAGTAAAGAATGCTGCTGTGAACATTGGTGTACAAGTATCAGTTTGAATCCCAGTAGAATTGCTGAGTCAATAGTAATTCTGTGTAAAGTTTTTGAGGATCTACTGAACTGTTTTCTACAGCGGCTATACTATTTTATATTCCTACCAGCAATGCACAAAGATCCAATTTCTCTACATCCTTGCCAGCACTTGTTATTTTCTAGTTTTTTAATAGTAGCCTTTCTAGCAGCTGTGAGGTGGTATATTATTGTGGTTCTGATTTGCATTTACCAGGCGACTTATGTTGAACGTGGGTTTTTTTTGGTTTTTTTTTTTTAATGTGACTGTGGGCCATTTGTATTCTTATTTGGAGAAATATTATTCAAGTCCTCTGGCCATTTTTTAGTTGAGTTGTCTTTATGTTTCTGAGTTATATGAGTTCTTAATATACGCTGTATATAAACCCATAGCAGATAGATGATTTCTTAGTGTTTTCTCCTGTTCAGTAGGTAATGTCCTTTGATGCACCTGTTTTAAATTTTGATGAAGTACATTTTACATGTATCTTTTCTTTTGTTGCTTGTGCTTTTGGTATTAGAATTTGTTGCCAAATCCAAGGTCCTAAAGTTTTTCCCCTGGTGTTCTTCTAGGAGTTTTATTATTTTAGCTCTTATATTTAGGCCATTGGCCCATTTTGAGTTAGTTTTTGTATATGGTATGAGGTAAAGGTCCAACTTGATTATTTTGGACATGGATATACAGTTTTCCCAGAGCTATTTATTGAAGAAACTGTTCTTCCCCATTGAGTGGACTTGGCATCCTTGTCAAAAATCAGTCGGCCCTAGATATGAGGGTTTATCTCTGGACTCTTAATTCTATTCTATTGGTCCATATATCTGTCCTTATACCACTGCCACACTATTTTATTTTATTTTTTTTCGGGTACACGGTCCAGAAAAACACAGTTTTGGTAACTGTAACTTTGTAGTAAGTTTTGAAATAGGGCAGTGTCTTCCAGATTTATTCTTTTTTTCCAAAATGTTTTGGCTATTCAGGACCCATTGCAATTCCTGTGAATTTAAGGATTGCTGTTTCTATTTCTGGAAAAAATGTTGCTGGAGTTTTGATTGCAGTTGTATTGAATATGTAGATTGCTTTGGGTGATACTGAAATCTTAACAATATTGTCTTCCAATTCATGAACACAGGATGTCTTTCCATTTATATAGGTCTTCTTAATTTCTTTCAGCAATGTTTTGCAATTTTCACTGTTCAAGTCTTTTACATCCCTGGTTAAATTTATCTCATAGATGTTTTAGTTTTTAGATGCTATTATAGATAGTGTTTTTTTCTTAATTTCATTTTTGGATTGTTCACTATTGACACGTAGAAACATAACTGATTTTTGTGTATTGTTCTTACACCCTATAAATTTGCTGCATTTGTAATAGCTTTCTGTATATTCTTTGGGATTCCCTACATATAGAGCCATGTCATCTGTGAATAGCAGTTGGCTTTACTTCTTCCTTTCCATTTGAATACCTGTTCTTTCTTTTTTTTTTTTTTCCTAATTGTTGTAATTGAATAGTGGTGGTGAAAGCTGGCACTGTTATGTTCTTGTACTTGGGGAGAAATCTTTCAGTCTCTCACCACTAAGTATGATGTTTGTTGTGGGTTTTTCTTCCATGTTCTTTATCATATTTAGGAGATTCCCTTCTATTCCTGGTTTTCTGAGTTTTTATCAAGAAGGTGCTGGATTTTGTTAAATACCTTTTATGCATCAGTTGAGATGTTTATTTGTTCGTTTTCCTTCATTCTTCTAATGTAGTGTAGTACATTGATTGATTTTGTTATGCTGAACCACCCTGACATTCCTGTGGTAAATACCACTTGGTCATGGTGTATAATCCTTTTATTGTGTTTTTGTATTTGTATTTTTAGTATTTTGTTAAGGTTCTTTGCATCTGTGTTAATAAGAAGTATTGGTCCATGGTTTTCTTGTTTATTTAGGTTTGATAACTGAGTAATGCTGTTCTCATAGAATCAGGAAGTATTTTGGACTATCGTTTTCTAAGGCTACTGCAGAGCTTGGGAGAAGGGGATAGGAATAGGCCAAGTTAATATGCCGTAAATCTTGCTGTTCTTACCAAAGCAAAGCCATTTTTCTCATATAAACACCCCAGATTATTGCGCACCTTCGATAATTTACAGATTTGAGAAAGGATGATTTTGACGGTTTTTGCTAGTGTTACCATTGTTTTTTACGAAGGATTGGTTTCACAAGTTCTTACCCACTTCCTGGTCCTTAACAAACTGATGTTGTATGGTTTTTGGTTGTTCTTATTGCGCCTCTTCCTCGATCCCTGTTTAAATCATTCTTCATGCTTCTGGTACTCTCAGAGCCTTTCCAACCCTCCACCTCAGTGAAATAACTTGTCTCCAAGGGAGCACACAACTTTTTGGTTGAATTGCCACCCTGATTGTGTCTCCATTTTGTCTGTTCTTCAGATCAAGATTCTGTTGTTGGGAGGAAAAATGAGAGAAGGGAAAATGACTTTTCTCTCCTGCTTGGGAGAACATCCTGTGCAAGGCTCTGGTCTGAGAAAAGTATCATTGCCTATGAAGGGATCTGGCCTGAGGCATTCTTTCTCTGAATGCCAGGATCCCAGGCATCTCACATTTGCTGTAACAGCACATCTTGGAGTCTTCCAGACTTGAAGAAATTGGCTAGTTCCAGTTTTGAACATTTCCTAACTATTCCCTAGTCTGTCTTCCTTTGTAGAATTTATTTCTAACTCCTTCAGATTAATTTTTTTCCTTCAATGAATATTTGAGTTCTTACTATGCACTTGGCAAAATCAGTGACCAAAACGGACAAAAGTAAGATGAATATATTAGGTATACATTTTCTAGTATAATAGAAGGTGATAAGGAAAAAAAGTTGAGCAGTGTCAGAAGATTGGAGGTTGGGGTTGTAATAGTATTGTCATTTTACAAATGAAAGTCAGAGTAAGTCTCATGGGGAAGGAAAGTTTGTAATATAGATTTCATGGAGTTGAGGGTATTTGCCATGGGGACATCTGAGGGACAAGCCCTTCTGGCAGAGACACCTTAGAAAGGTGTTTAGGGAGCAGCAGGGTGGCCCCTGGGACTAGATTGGGATGAGGGCTAGAATAGTGGGAGAGCAGGTGAACAGGGTAAAAGGAGCAGGAATTCTTGAATTTCTCTCAAGCTAGTGTATGGAAATAGTTAATATCTTTTGACGGTGTGCCGGTCTGAATCTGTGGTGGACCCCAGAAAAGCCATGCCCTTTGGTCCTCATTCAATATTGCTGGGTGGAAGCATTCTGATTGTTTCTGTGAAGATGTGACCCACCCAATTGTGGGCGGTAACTTTTGATTAGATGATTTCCATGGAGGTGTGTCTCCACCCACTTAAGGTGGAGTTGCTTGCTGGAATCCTTTAAAAGAGGAAACATTTTGGAGAGAGTCCCTTTTGGTAGAGCCATGTGAAAGCCAGCAGACGCCACCATGTTCCCCATGTGCCCTTCCAGCTGAGAGAGAAACGTTGAATGTCGTCGGCCTTCTTGAACCAAGGTATCTTTCCCTGGCTGCCTTTGATTGGACATTTCCATAGACTTGTTTTAATTGGGACATTTTCTCGGCCTTAGAACTGTAAACTAGCAACTCATTAAATTCCCCTTGTTAAAGAGCCATTCCGTTTCTGGTATATTGCATTCTGGCAGCTAGCAAACTAGAATAGATGGTAACAGTTTTGTTTAATAGTTATTCTCCTCCTAGACCCCCAAGCAAGGTTAGATCCTGTTTTTGCACTCTTCTGCCATCCTGGAGGTACTTTTATTTTAATCCTAAATTCAGGCAGTAAGTCTACAGAGTACATTTTTCTTATAACATTACATTACTCAAAAAAAAATTAAAAAAGGAATAAAACTAAAAAAGAACAACCAATATCTCAAGAGTCTAGTAAATTATAGAAAATAAGATGGTGTCTGAACACCTGGAAGAGAGGCAATAGAAAACTCCCACCGTCTAACGCTGCTCTTGTTCTGAATGAACTCATTGGTGGTGTATTAGCTGAATGCCTGATTTTTGCTTTACTCCTCATTTTAAAATTTTAAACAATAGATTGGATGGAACACTGTTAGTCAGTATGGGCAGCAGCCAGAAACTCCAGCCAAGATGAGTGGGGGATGTCCAGGTTCCTGGGATCCATTCATTTTGTGTGGCTTGGTTAATGGTTTGTGGGACCCATACTGGGCTACAGAGAATCCTGACACATTTTCAGAAACTGGTGAGTTAGGAAATGTGGTTTAAGGCACTTCCATTTTGTTACTCTTAAGCCAGTGTTTTTCAGATAAAAAGTAGTGACCAGTGATGAGTTTTAATCATTGTTGTGGGTCAGGATTGATTTTAAAAGAGAAATAAAAAATTATCAAAACACACCCCATGTAGTGAGGGCAGACATGTACATGTGTTCATGCACACATCTTCCCTGGGATTCCTTGTCATATGCTTTACAATGGGTGGAATGCTCGTAAAATGCTAACAGCATTAAGTCCTTTATTGGCCTCCTGAGTTTCAGACTAGGCTATTCTGAGTGGCCCGGGAAAATGTCCTTGAAGAGGAGTTGAGATGGCTATTACTAACTCTGGAGTTTAGTAGGAGTCGTTAGAGCAATTTACCGTGTGATAGGCCAGGACTTTGCTAAGCTGTCTTTATTCTGAAAGGTCCATTTTGAGCCATACTGAACTCTGACATTCAACTTCAGAAACTGCTGAGTTAAATGTGATTTAAGATATACCCTTTAGCCGACATTTTTTAGATTACTAGTAGTGACTCATTTTCATAATTGATTTTTGTGGGTCAAAAAATTGATGTTTTTAAGATGAATTTAAGAAAAATGAAATAAAAAATAGAATGAGGTATCTCATACAGTAAGGGCAAATATTGTTTAAATGCGTCTATGCTTGTGGGACTCCATTGTTTTTCTTACTATGGTTGTGGTAAAAAATGTTTGTCAGACGCTAGCAGCTTTAAATTCTATACTGACCTACAGAATTTTTTACTTGGACAAGTTTCTCAGTAAATTCATGTAAAACATATAGAATTAATGGAACATAGTCTGCCCTGCAAATAAAAGATCTTATTAATGAGAATTGTATTTGTTAGTTCAATTAGTAAATCCTGTATTTGTCAAGCCCTCCTGTGCCAGGCCCTGTTCTTTGGGTTGGGAATACAGCAGTGAAGAAAATAGATACTGTTTCTACCCTTCCTTTGAAGTTTACATTTCACTGGCTAGATGATAAAAAATAAGATTAATAAGGAAAGTTTGCAGTGTGTTAAGTGGTGATAAGTGCTTGAAGGTAAAAAAAAAAAAAAAATCAGGGATGTGATGTAGGTAAAGTGAGCTGGAGGTGGTTGTACATTGAGAGGGCGACTGGAAGTAATAAGCAGCCAGCCATGGAGGGATTGGACGTGGAGCATTCATGTTAGAGGCACGAGCACATACAAAGGCCCTGAGCTTAGTCAAGTTTGATCTGTTCAGGAAACAGCAAAGAGGCTGGTGGGGCTGACGTGATGAGGATGAGGGAGAAGAGTATGGAATTGTTTCAGTACAGTATGCGGAGTGGGGAAAATGTCTTATGAGCCATTGGAAAGACTTGACCTTTTACACCGAGTGACCCAGAAAGCCACTACGGACGGGGGTAGGGGATTCTGAGCTGAGGAGTGGTAGACTCTGACTTGGTTTAACAGAATCATGCTGCTCCCGTATGGAGAAGAAGCTCGGTGGGGTGAGGGAGGAGGCAAGGTCATTTAACTTGGTGCTGCATTTAAGTTCAGTGGAAAAGTCAGAACCGGAGGGACAAATTGAAGAGACAGCAATGAAGAGATTATACATAAAGTAGTGAGTTGGGATGAGATATATATTAAGAGAGTTCATTCCCAATTTGTTCTGCTTGACACATGCTATGCACTTGACATTGCATTATGCCATTTATTGACTGTGTGGGTACTCTTACTTTTCACATTTGACACCTCTTTCCTATAAAATCATTCATGAAATTATTATGTATGAATCATATTACATATGCATTTAATATCTTTTTCTTCTGATTCTACAAAAGAAGTTGCCATCAAAAAATTGATGCTTTTTAAAAATAGCTATTACTTTAAGTCTAGGAAATAAAAATTTCTGCCCCTTTAGATGTAGAAATACATTTAAAAGTTCAAACACTTGCCAAAGAAGACACAGCTGGTCATGTGTGGCAGAGCTATGATTCCAGTGCAGTCTTCTCTGACTCAAGGCCCATGTTTTTAAACACTGCACAATTGTAAAACTATATGTCCTTTCCATATAATTTCACCTTGTGATTAATTGTTGGAAGAATTTTTTCTTTACCTTTGTTTTTAATAGGAGAGAGAGTAAAGTGCAAAGCTATGATTCTGGAGTCACACAACCTGGTTTTGTAACTATAGGCTTAAGCTGTCACCCCATTTGAGTCTCATTATCCTTATCTGTAAAATAAGGGTGTTTATAACTATCTTAGAGTTTTGGGGGAGAATTAAGTAAACTAAGATAATGCGTTTGTCTATACTTACTGATATAGTGTGTTTATACTTAGGTGGCATTTTATAGAAAGGAAGCACTGGGACTTGTGGCCATACCCCCCAAACAAACATTTGAAGATGGAGCATCCATGTGTGCTATGTGAGGAAGAACAAGAGCTGGAACCACAGAAGAGCATAAAGGAGAGCAAACAAGTGGATGGCGAAGATGCTGAGCTAATCTTTGTTGGGGTGGAACATGTAAATGAAGATGCTGAGCTGATATTTGTTGGGGTGACTTCAAAATCAAAACCAGTTGTTTCAAACATTTTGAACAGAGTCACCCCGGGTTCTCATTCAAGGAGAAAGAAGTCTGGTCACCTCCGACGAGATACTGCTCAGACATTGCAGTCTGTGAGTCACGTGCCTCCTACCTCTAGAGGAGTGGCCCTCTTGCCAGTTTCTCAGTCTGAATCAAGATCAACAGATAGTCCTATTATTATTGAGCCTTTGTCTGAAGCTGATTATAAAAGTAATTCACCACAAGTTGTGCCTAAAAGCTCTTCCGAACAGTGTTCTCCTTTGATTACATTCAGTAGTTCGTTGCAGCATCCAGGAAGAGCAGCACTTCCTGCAGGAGGTATGAATGAAAGTCCTTGTGTACCAAAGCGACTTTCCTATTCTGAAGTGAATACAGTAAATCCCAAAAGGCCTAAACTCAGTGCTGGACGTTCTTTAGCTTTATCCCCCTTGGATATGTCTCGTACAAAAAATAATCAACAAAATATACCCTCCAAAGATGGCCATGCCTTGTTAAACCACGTTCAGAATGGAGCACTTTTTCCAATAGCTTTTCCAAAGGACAATTTCAAGCCTATAAATCCAGTCAGGGAAAAAGGGAGTCTTTCAAAATCAGATTTTTCAAGCATAGCAAATCAAAAGACTGCTGATTCCAAGAAAGGAAATATGGTTGTGTTACTTCACGACTTTTACTATGGACAGCATAAAGGAGATGGGCAGCCAGAACGGAAGACTGACACAAACTTTAAATGCCTCAGCTGCTTGAAAGTTCTAAAAAATGTTAAGTTTATGAACCACATGAAGCACCATTTGGAGCTTGAGAAGCAGAGGGGTGACAGCTGGGAAGGCCACAGCACCTGCCAGCACTGCCACCGGCAGTTTCCCACTCCCTTCCAGCTGCAGTGTCATGTTGAAAGTGTGCACATCCCCCAGGAGCCCTCCCCTGTTTGTAAAATCTGTGAACTGTCATTTGAAACAGACCAGCTTCTCTTACAACACATGAAGGACAATCACAAACCTGGCGAGATGCCTTACGTGTGTCAGGTTTGCAATTACAGGTCATCAGCCTTTGGTGATGTGGAAGCACATTTTAGAACATGCCATGAAAACACTAAAAGTTTGCTGTGCCCATTTTGTCTGAAAATTTTTAAAACTGCCTCGCCATACATGTGCCATTATAGAGGGCACTGGGAAAAGAATGTTCACCAGTGTTCCAAATGCCGGCTACAATTTTTAACTTTCAAGGAAAAAATGGAGCACAAGACCCAGTATCATCAAATGTTTAAGAAACCTAAGCAACTGGAAGGATTGCCTCCTGAAACAAAAGTTGATATTCACGTGTCCCTGGAACCTCTTCAACCAGGATCGGTCGAAATAGCATCCATTACTGTGAGCATATCTGATTCTCAGCCATCATCCCTCACATCTAAAAGTAGAGTTTCAAAAACCTCTCATTAATTCTAGTTTTGGTGAATTTTCTAAAGTAGATATTTCAATCCAAAACAAAACCTCCCCAAAGACAAAATATTTAAACCTTGCATTTGTCAGTAGCACCAAAAATAGTGGAGCCAGTGGATCATTCATGGATTTCTTTAAATTCATGATGTACAGTATGGTTTGATCTGAATTATGAGGTGTTACTTTGATGTATATTACTTAGTTTTCATGTAACTATCTAGCTTAACACATGGAAGTTGTTTGTATGTAAGATAGAATGTGAGAAAAAAAGGAGATACCTTTTTTATTATTTTGATATTTATTCTTTTGAAAGTTTTCCCGTCTGTATATATATAGAATGTCTGAGGTTTTTGAAGTGCTTAATTTTATTTTCAGCTTTTTCCATGCATTGAAGATTTCAGTATTAACTCTTTTCCAACTGGAATGGCTTTGTTATGGGGTGAGACTGTTTTTGCTGCTGAGCTCCCAGAAGTGCCTCTACTCTGCTGGCCTAAAATAATGGGAGTGTGGGGAGGCAGCTAGACTGAGGCTGGTTGAGGGTGGAGCGATGGCCCCTTGTCCCCATGGAGGGAGATGCACCCATCTGCTTAGGTCTTGGAGTGAAGGCAGAAGGACACTGCCTATCTTCATCTAATATAGGAATATCCAAGCGGGCAAAACCATTCAAAGTAAAGTGCTTTTGCTTTGTGAGCGGCCCCTGCAGACATAGAACAGCTGTATCAGCTGTCACTGGCTCTAAGTAATGAAACAGCAGTGATAAGTAGAGCGGGGCCTGGCACCAGTGACCCTCCTGTTGGTGATCCAGAGGGGAATTTGCTTCATCTCCTCCCACAGCCCCTCTCGCTGGCCTTCAGTGGAGAGCAAACTGGCTGTGTCAGCCTGTGATGCCTCCAAGGGAAAGGGGCTCCCACAGTTAGAATTCTGGGTCCATAATTTTAACTGAAGAGGGCCAAACAAAGGTCATTGCCCAGCTGATGGACTGGACTAAAGTGATTTCTTCCACTGCTAAGCTAGAATGGGGGCTGTCCACAAACAGTAGGTACAGTTAGATAAAAAAGGCAGCCCAGGTGACTGAAATTAAACACATTATAAGACTTTTCCATTTACTTTTCTGTGTGTGTGTATCCTACTGTAACTGAGCATGTGACACATGCAATGTTGCCTTGGACATGAATATCTTGCATTTAACAGTTATTCTCTTGTAGGTATAACTTTTCAAATTTATCAGACTAATAATGATTTGTGTCTTACTTGACACTCTGGTGTGCAAGAACTGTCCCATTTATTTCAATAAATAGTCTTAGAGTGACTGTCCTTCAGTGTTGACGGGAATTTAATCTGCCACTGTACTGTGGAGGAACCTTTGCTCTTGCCCTCCCCAAGTGCTCTTTAAGGGAACTGAGGATTGCCCTCTTGAGTGTAGGTTCCTGAACATCAGCACGTGTCTGCGGCTGTGGGTTCCCGGGGTGGCGTCTCGAGGCTTGGTCCAGGGCCACTTCTCCTTCACTGCTGACTCAGGTGCCAGCAGCCTCTGCACACCACTGAAGGAATGTGGGGTGCTGGCTCTAGACCAGGCCTGGAGAAATGTTTTTTCCCTTCCTTTCTCCTCCTCTGTGAAGGCACCTTACCTCTCCCCACTTCTGTTTCCTCAGTATAGTGACATTTCCTAGATTTTCATGAAAAGCCAGGAAGAGAGACTCTTCTAGGGGTCAGCTTCCCTCTTGGATTTGGAGGACGGAATGCAGGGAACAAAGTCATTTTGTGAGTATACTGTTCACATTTTAGTGTCATTTTATTGACTGAGTATAGTCTTATTGAATTGATTTGCACTAAAACATTTTACCAGGCCTTTTCTTTTAGTTTGCTTGGGCCACAGCACTTTCCTAAAATCAGGCCCAATATTTTTTTAAGGAGGAGGAATTTTTTTCCCTAATTATTACTATTTTATTGGTTTTCTTTGCAATTATTTAAAAAGTATTGCCTCTCTTCCACTTGTTCTGGTCTCAGGTGGAAAATCCTACTGTGTATAAATAGTCTGTATTTTTTTGCATACTTACCTCCCTTGTTGTTGAATCTCTGCTTTTGTGGTTGCTCAGTATTATCAGCACTGTTGTTTGCTGCTTCCCTTAAAGCAGGCTCCTAAGGAGTACAGATTGTCCTTTACTGCCATATCTGAGGTTCCAGGGATCTGGCCCCTGCCTACCTCTGCTCTCTTTTCCATTTTCTGCCGTGCTTCTCTACAATTCTCCCCTCTGATGCACCATTTTCTGACAGCTTTTTCTTAAGCAAATCACACTCTTGGCTCAGAGACTTTGCACATGCTGTCTGCTTTGTTGGCGTCCCCTCCCCTCGGCCTGCATGGCCTGCTACCTCGCTTTGTTCCACACTTCCTTTGGCTCATTGCACTCCATCAGCATCCTCACAGTGACGCCAAAAATGCAGTCTCCCTTCTTTTTTCCCTGATTTTGTCTTCTTCCTTAAGAGCACTTTACTTCTCTCCCAGCTCCTTTCTTCCCTCTCCATTCTAATTTAATTTCCTAGGCTTTCACAAAAAGCCAGGAACAGATAATCATCAAGGGCTTTGCTTCCCTGTTAGAATTGACTAGCTTGAGCCAGTCTCTGTGCCTGCAACCGAAAGGAAATTAATATTGTGAGTTCTTTCAGGAGCTTTCTCTGCTTTTCTATTGATATCTATTTTTTTAAGGCATCGTTACTTTGTTTTGTTTACAAATATATTAAATAACTGTCAAGAGTATGAGTTTATTACCTTTCTCTTTGTGAATTTCCTTGTCTATTTTGCTTGCTTGTTTTCCAGATAAATGTTATTTTATTAATGTTGCCAAAAAATCTAAATAAAATAGCAATTGTAAATAATAAAATGTTTTCTGAAAAAACGTTTTCACTGTGTTGTCTTTCTTCAGTAACAGCATGTTTTTAGTTTTATTCAATTTTTGTTTAGTACCACTGTGTAAACTCTGCCTTCTTGACAATTATGCTCATTTTTAGTCTTGTTACATTAACCAGAATTTCAAATAGTGATACCTGTGATGGAGTTAATGGCTTTCTTGTTCCTGGAGAATTGTTTACCATGAAAGGTAATGAGTGTATTGCTTAAAGATAAATTGCATAACTTTTTCTATATTTAGAACATTAAAGATAATTATTGTTTTTTTTTTTTGGTTGTTTACATCTTTTGGAGACAATGATTTGCTTCTTTATTAACTCAAGGTGTTTTTTTTTGCTGGTCTGCATTAATAACTTTTCTATTAGAAGTGTTTCTTCCTTGAAGCAAAAAAAAAGTTCCCCTTGGGGTAGAATATTACCACATTACCCATTTCTCATTTCTGACATGGAACTATCTTCCCTCTTCCCTCAGATTTATCACAACTTTATCTAGGTTTCTGATTTGCTTTTCCCTAAGAAACCACACTTTGTCTGATTTATTATCCCAAATAGTTTTGTTTTCTCTATTTTTGTCTTTATTCATTATATCTCTTTAGGCTTTAGTTCTTTTTATAGGTTTTTATTTTAAAAGCTTTGTTTTTCTTTGATAAAGAAAGGAATTGAGTCCTTCACTACCTCTGCATACAGTATCATCTAAATCCCAAATGTTTTGATGCATTTTTCTTTCATTCTTATTAAAGTTTATATTCTCAATACTTTTCAGTAAGGTAAAAATCCCAAACATTTAGAATTTTGCAGGCTGAACGTTTTAATTTTAATTCATAGTTCTATCGAGGTTAAGTTTTCCTGCAACTTTGAGGGTATATAAGACTTCAAAACTAGCAAGCTCTGGCTCCTTTTTGTTTAACGGTCCTCCCCTTAGCTAATTTGTCACCCCTCACATTTTTAAAAAATATTTTTATTGTAAACAACAAACAAACATGCATTCTTGACATGGTTACAATCAGTGGCTCACAATATCATCACTTAGCTGTGCATTCATCACCATGATCATTTTTTGAACATTTCCATCACTCCAGGAAAAGAAATAAAAAAACCTCACACATCCCTTACCTTCATCCTTCCCTCTCACCATTAGTATTTCAATCTACTCAGTTTCTTTTACCTCTTATCCCTTTCCCCATTGCATATTTATTTTTATCTTTTTTTTTTTTTTTTACTCATCTGTCCATACCCTCGCACTTTTATGTAAGCAACAAGAAACCCGGCAGCACGTTCAGGAGTCTGGCTGGAAATCTCTGTAGCTGGGTGACTCAGTTAATTAGGTACATTTTCTTCCTTCCACATAACTGCAGGTGTGATACAGTGTTATTAAACTTTCTGACACTATGTAACAAGTTTCTAATAC
>PVIY010040622.1:0-22228 GCA_004026745.1 Myrmecophaga tridactyla | reverse complement strand
GCACCAGGGATTGAACTCCAGACCTCCAGCACAGCAGGTTGGAGCTCTGCCTGCTGAGCCACGGCAGCCGCGAAATAATGTCATTTTTGAAAATGTCCTCTAAACCCAAGGTAAAGAACCAAGAAGTCCCAGGATGGGATGATTTACCTTACTTCTCTCTTGTGAAGTAATGGGGCAAAATGCATGGGACCTTCTGAAGATTGGGGAATAAAATTAAACAGGGAGAGCATATTCATATTACTCTTTGTCTAGAAAGCATTCCATTAAGAAAAAGGGGAGGAAATGGTTAGAGTGGTCCAAAGAGGATGGGTTTTGTTAAAGTCACATAGAAAAATGTGTGAGCAGAGAGGCCAAGCAACTTCTGAAAAGATTAATTATGAAAAGAAATTGGCAGAGCTACAAGGAAAGCTGTCCATGCTGCAGAATCAAAATTTTATTTTGGAAAATCAAGTTTGTAATTATTGGTCAGTAGCTGAAAAAGCTGCAGTCCATGTGGCCCAATATAAATATAAGAAGAAACAAGGTAAAGTGAACAAAAAGAAAGTACATATGGTAATAGCCACTGCTACAGCTGGTTGGGGACCCTGATAAGTGGGATGGTGATGTGTGGGATGAGACAGATGATTATGATGATGATGATGATGATGATGATAAAGATTGGAATATTTTAGATGAGAAGGTTTGTCAGAAAGAAAAGAGTAAGTGTCCTCCAGAAATAGGAGCTTGCCCAATATAAAGGTGAAAGGAAGAGAAACAGGGTAATCAGATTACTTTTAAAACCATTACAGAAGATTTTACCCAACAAGAAATAACTGACATTCTTAGCCATTTTACTCAGAAAATTGGTGAACCATTAATTGCCTGGATGGTTAGAATTGCTGATGCAAGAGCTGGAGGAGTGGTGTTGGATTATGCTGATTGCATGAAATTTATAGGAATCAGCACCAATTCTTTTATTCAGACTGCTTTCTGGAATTTTAGTCAGTGGGTAGGAGAAAATTCTAACTTGCTGGCCTTGGCTGCACAGGGATGTAATAAACAGTACCCTACTGCCATCATGTGGCCAAGAAGTGACTGACCTTGGTACACTTTGTGAGACACCATGCAGAGATTGAAAGAGGAGTTATGAAGTCAGTTATTATGATACAGGAGGCCAATATGTACCATCTTATTACAATTACTGCCTCACAGAGAATTTTAATTATTAACACAGCACCTCCAGTATCTAGACATTTGATAGTGACTTTATTTTTAAGGGAAACAGGTCATCCACTTAATGAAGTTCTGGATAAACTGGCAGAGCTAGGAAATATAGGAGACTGGAATATAAGGGAAGGAGAAACCAATAGATATAATGGGAGTTGGCTTTCTGATGTTAATGATAGAATTTCTTGCAGAAGTATGTTCCATGCCCTGCTGGAAGCTGGTGTCAAACTGGAAAGTATTGATGGCTTGCCAACTAGTGAGATAAGGAGGGTGCATAAAGAAAAATGTAAACTGAGTCATAATCATAAAGTGGATGCTAATAATGGCCCTACATTTGATAAAATAAAAGATTTTCCAGCTCCCTCAGCACCTCTGTCCCCTAATTTAGCCCCTTTCTTTCAGACAAAGGGATTAGGCCAAACCCCATTATCTGTGCCTCCTAGTTTGTGACTCCCCTTTGATTTTGTAGCTTGTATTTTTGAATTGGGGAAGCCATTTAGTAGGAAGAAGCTCCTTGCTTGCAAGTTTTATCTTCACAGTTTTCCTTTACTTTTAAGTTGAAAAATCTGTTAACTTTCCATTGTATAAATTGAACATCAGTGAAAAGTAGCCTAAGAATAAAACTTTAAATTTCAATAGCATCTTGTACTTAGATTTGTTTTATAAAAGAAATTACAAATAAGGTATCTTATATTTAAGCTTTTTGTGAAAACCTTGTTCTGATAGTCCTTTTATCTATGGCATGGACAGATGAGTAAAAAATATGGATTAAAAATAAATAAATAAAAGGGGGGAATGTTAAAATAAATTGAAAAGAGTGAAATACTAGTGTTCAATGAGAAGGAGGGGAAAGGGGTATAGTATGTATGAGTTTGGTCTTTTTTTATTTCTTTTTCTGGAGTGATGTAAATGTTCTGGGAAATGATCATGGTGATGAATATACAACTATATGATGATACTGTGAGCCATTGATTGCACACCAAGTATGGAATGTTCAAACATTAAGAATGTTCACATTGTATGTAGATCAGTTTTATTAATAAAAATTTAAAAAAATTATATAATAATCAAAAGACTTTGAGAAAGTGAAAATTTTTATTTAAAAATTATAAAGTTACTTTTCAAAAAATGTATTGATTAAAGCATTTTAACTATTTGACATTATTCTGACAAATTTGATTTTGATGGTAATTGTATGTGGTGAAATGTTTGCTTGAAAACAGCTTCCAAAATCATTTTGGTAACTTCAGTATAAAGGATATTAAAAAATGTGTTTTTATTAAAAGGAAAAAAGATGATAGTTTTGTCCTAAGATAAAATAAATGGCTGTTGCAGACTTTTAAAAATGTAAAACAAAGCCTGAATAGATATAATAAGTTGCCAAAGGTTCACAGAAAAGGAAATTATGGTGCAAGTTAAAAAGATTTAATAAGTCTATCTACAAAATTTTTGAAAGATTTGTATCAAATAATATACTGATGCAAGACTAAAATTTGGTTTTCTTTCTGTTAAATTGACAAAGTTTTCTTGGACTGCTAGTCTATTTTAGTGAAAAGTTTTAAAAGTCTTTCCTAAATAAACAATGTAAAAAGCAGGGAGTCTGTGTTTTATCAGAATAACTTCTTGTACTTTATGTTAACTTTATCGTGTCCTTAGCTGTGTAAGAAAAATAAATCATCACACTGTTTGAAAAAGAATTACTGATTCATAAACAGTGGCTAATGGATTAACCATTTGAATGCCTATCTGGAAACAGAATAATTAAGAAATACATGGAAGAGAATTATGGGGGAAAACATTATAAAAAATATGGAAAATTGTTCAATGTACTAATGTATGTTTTTCATGTAGATGCCCACTCAACCCTAAATTCACCTGAATTTGATGCCTTGGCAAAAATTGCTGTGAATACCATTACTGAAGAAGACTCTGCTCTTGCACAATGGGTTCATTGGCAATCTGGACATTTAGGTGCACAAGCTATGTACAGGTGAGCACAAGCCAAAGGGATTGATTTACTGAAGAGAAACGCATTCAGCTCAACAGAGTAGTTCCATGTTGTACATAGGATGTGTGGGTCTCAGGATGCTGAGCTCAGCCAGGCTAGAAAGCTGGTTGGGTAAGCACATTCTTTGTTCTAAGGAAATATTTGTGGTTGACTGGTTTCAAAATGAATGTCAGACCAGCAGATTTTGCTTAACTGATTAACAAACTCTTCTAGTATATAATTAAGCCATCTCTAAAAATGGTATCCTTGAGAATCCTAATAAAAGCTTTGAGGAACTTTGGCTCAGGGTTCAGACTTCCACCCTGCATGGTGGTGGCTAGATGCCATGTCAAGTCCCCAGTTCTCTAAGTCTCTCAACTTCATGTCTGTGTCTTTCTTTAAGTTTTCATTCATGATCCGTATCAGGACTTTACTTTCTAGGCTGCCTTTTGGCAACAATTTACCTTTTTCTATTTTAAATCAGATTAAAAATCAATGTGAAATTTGTAAAAAAGTTGCTTTCAAATGATTATATTGGAATAGAGGGTGTCAATACATATGCACCTGTGTAGACACCTATTCAGGAGTGCTTGTTGCCTGTGCATACTAATGTGCCACCCAAAGAAATACTGGTAAAACCTTAGATATTATTACATTGTATTATGGACCCCCTTTACAAATCCAAAATAGCAATGATGCCCATTTTAAGGGCAATTAATAATTATTACTTATAAAAAGGAAGCTGGAAAGAGCTAAATTATGCTCCTAATGTAACAACTCATGTAAGAAAATTTGCCTCCAGTGATATCAAAGTTAGCTCTAAAGTCTAAACTAAAAAAAAAAAAAACACAACCAAGACAGGTCAAGGGCTGCTGAAATAATAGCAAGGGGAAATAATAATACAGTGTTAGTAACCTATGCCAAAAAAGACAAGGCAGAAATTTTGCCCACTAATCAACTTTTTCTTCATGAAAAAGTATGTTACAGTGTTCATCATTTTAAATGATTGCCAGAAGAATGATTGATAGTCTGCCATTGTGGGCTCATACCTATACTCGAAGGCATAACATCTCTCACTGCTGGATCTGTACTGAACTCCTGACTGATGCAGCTGAAGGACCTCTGTGGCAAATAATGCCAACCACTAAACAAAACTGAACATGGCTAAATCTAACAACTGCTTAAAAAGGAACTCATGCTGTTATACATGTAAAATGTTGTGTATGTTTCCCTGATAATCAAGATTCTGTTAAGAATGCTTTACAAGAAATAGATGAAGAAGTAAAAGTCATACACACCCTTTCCCAAGACCATTTGCAGTCATGGTGAACCTTTCTTACTACTACTTGGTGTTTGGTATTATACCAGTATAATAGTATCTTTAATTCTACTCTGTTGCTTGTTCTCCTGTTGTTGTCTGTGTTAGAATACTGTACTCACTGGATAATGTGCTTGTTCTTTTCTCCAGACCAGTGTAGTGAGTATAAAAAATACTGTACTGGCTGGGTAATGCTTTATGTGTTTGATTTTGCCCCAGACCAGGGTAACTAGTGTAAAAATACTGAAATGGCTGGGCAATGTGTTTGTCACCTAACATATTGTACTAGATGATATTTTCCCCAAACAATGCAAATATTGTACCGGCTGGGTGATATTTCTTTTCCTGCCCCAGACCAGGTCACTTAATCTGTTAATCTAAGAAAACTGCATTATACTGGCTGGGTGATGTTTCCCACATGACATGTTATGAATATATACTATTGATATAGGTGGATCTGTTTTTAATGTATACTCTTCTTACACCAGCTAAGTGATGTTCAAATTATGTGGATACCTGAATTCCTTTATGCCTGTATAAAAATATTATAATACTTTGTCCATATTTAAATGAAAAAGACTAAATTTACCCCAAAATGACCATGGTTTACATCGTGAATTGATCAGACTCTAAGTGCCAAATGTAAGGGAAAGATAAATTTGTAAAGTCTGTTCTGCTCAACTGATGTTGCCATTGCATGACCTTGATAATAAATTGTTGAAATGTATACTCCAGCTGGGAGGAGCGGCTATCATCCCAGAAAGAGGCATACTTTGATAAAAGCTCTACAGGTCCCAGGAAACTCCACTCAGTCCCTAGCCAGTTTTCAGAGGACCACCTGGGCCCAGTCACATAAGCTAATTGGAATTTGGCCATCATTGCACAAAAATACCATATAAACTGCATGCAAGCAGCCAGAAATAAGGAGAGTCTCATGAGAAGGAAAGAGAATCTTATCTGGGAAGAGGATGCTCTGCTGTAGATTTTTACCAATCAGACCCCGAATGCTGTCTCCAAGATTCCTCAGCACTGCTCTTCAGGTGTTGATGCTGGCCCATCTGGTGATTTACCATGTCTCATTTCTAATAATCTTTTAATTATTTTCCTAATAAATTCTGTTCTTATACCATTGGTTTATGTTGTCTGTGAATCCGGGAATATAAAGTAAGTGGCCACAAACATTATGTTGCCTTTAGTGCAACAGTAGCCCAGATGCACAAGTGACCAATTGCAGAGGGCAGGGAGGGTGAGTTGGTGGTTGAAGGGCTGGGCATGGGTGCGTGGGTCTTGGAAAGGGTGGGGTGAGACTGTGCACTTGGCCAGAACCAGTGGGTCAGGTTGGGGCAGGCACGCACATGTGTGCAGGATGGGGATGAACTAGGGTGTTGGGATGGTGGTGCTTGGAGCATGGTGGAGGCATGGGTGACAGGGTTCAGGTGTGTGGGTTGTGGAGGAATTGTGGGTCATGGGGCGGGATCAGTGTGCATGGGTGTATTGCATTCAAACAGCTTGGCTTACTTTCTAGTCCCCATTTAACTGTCCATGTACTCCTGGAGGCTTTGGGCCTCCATTTGGAAAGGGGCATCTTAGGCTGTTTGCACTAGTTGGGTGGTCTCCAGTTCTCTGCATCTCAATTCTTCAGCTGTTGCAACTAGGGCTTCTCTATGTCATGTAGAAGACCCTCCCAGGTCACTTACACCTTGGAATCACTGTCTCAGTCATTTTTCTGTCACTTCTCTAGCTGTTCCTTCAAGCAGGGGTGAACCTGACCTATCCTACTCCACCATCTTACCAGAACACCCTCAAAGCCCTTACTTTAACAACAGACACCCTGCAAGGTTGAGAGTTTAGTTTATGTTGTAAATCTGCAACTTGCACAATGAGGTTCTGTCTGTTTTTCAGAGATCTCAAGTCTGAGACCACAGGATTTAAGATTTTCTTTCAGAGCAAATATGGAAACTTGCATCATTCATATGGCATTTGAGGTGCAAATTTGACAACTTCAACTCATTCCTTTCCATTATCAGTGTATCCAGCATATCTATCAACACCCAGCCAGCATCATTATACCTCTTAATTCCACAAAACTCCATAAAGGTGTCAAAAACTCTCACCCAGAGCCTTGCCTCATATAAGCATACAATTAACAGAATGTAATGGTGATATTTTACATATCTCTCTTGCCAATTCACCCCATGGACTGTCAGCCATCTTGATAATTGGAAAGAGTCATTAGTGCCTTTGAGTCTAATCAGAGTAGAACACTAATTATAAAAACCCATTTTAAAGGTTCTGTTTCTCAAGAACCACTCCCAGCACCAAGCTTTATTAGTCAAGGTTCCATAGAGAAACAGATCCAACAGGAGATATCTGTAAATATGAAATTTTAAGGGTGTCTTACACAACCATGGAAATGGAAGAGTCCATAATCTGTCAGGCAGGTTGTGAAGCTGGTAGATCCAATGAAGTGTCAGGATGAACACCACAGGAGAGTCTCACTGGCTCGGGAAGCACTGAAAAGGTCTCTCTCTTACCTCAAAAGCCTTTGACCAATTTGATTACCTCATTAATGGGACACATGCTTTATCACAGATATAAGCAGCAGAGATGCAATCAACTGACTGGTAATTTAATACACCAGTCTTCTGATTTATCTACCAGCCATGAAATATCCTTGCAGCAATGGTCAGACCAGTGCTTGCCTTACCAGATAATTGGGTATAATCATTTGGGCAAGTTGACACCAGAACCTATCACACTGTCCATGTTTACAAACCTCAACTTTTGTGTGAGACCAAAGGAAGAGACGTTTATTTGGTTCAAAATTTATATTCTGGCTAGCACATTATCTTATTTAACTTGTATGGTCAGTTTAGTTGAATACCATAAGTACATGGGATTTGAATAGTGCAGGAGATCTTGTTGGTTTGTACAGGTTAGTGTGATGCCCCTTTTGAGGTTAGTTCCAGAGTAATTTGGGCAGAAAATTAAAATGTATTTGTAAGCTGCTTGGCGGCTGGGGAGAAGTGAGGACATATTCAACTTCCCCATTTGGGGAATTCCAGATATTCTCACAAGCAATGGGAGCAACGAATTCAATAGGTTGAGCCCTCAGTCTTGGTGTTCGCCCCAATGAAACTTATTTTTGCAAAGAAGAAGCTAACCCTACTTATAATTATGCCTGGGTCACCCCCAGAGAACCTATTTTGTTGCTCAGATGTGGCCTCTCCCTCTAAGCCAACTCAGCAGGTGAACTCACTGCCCTGACTCCCTATGTGGGATATGGTTTGCAGGGGTGTGAATCTCCCTGGAAACATGGGAGAGAATGCCAAGGATGAGACAAGAGCCAGCATCATGGGATTGAGAAGGCCTTCTTGACCAAAATAGGGAAGAGAGAAATGAGACAAAATAACATTTCAGTGGCTGATAAATTTGAAACAGAGTGGAGAGGTTATCCTGGAGGTTATTCTTATTGCATTATATAGATATGCCTTTTAACTTTATGATGTATTGGAGTGGCTAGAGGGAAGTACCTGAAACTGTTGAGTTGTGTTCCAGTAGCCTTGATTCTTAAAGACAGTTGTATAATGATATAGCTTTTACAATGTGACCAGGTGATTTTGAGAAAACAAAAAAAATAATAAATTAATTTTAAAAGCAGGTTGAAAATGAAAGGCTGTAAAAAAGCATTTCATGCAAACAACAACCAGAATAGTAAAGGGGGTAGCTATACTAATATCAGAAAAATTAGACTTCAAAATATAGATCAATTAAAGGTGACAAAGAAGGGCACTATATATTAATAAAATGGGCAATTCATCAAGAAGAAGTAACAATCATAAATATTTATGCACCAAACTTAGTGCTCCAAAATACATGAGGGAAACACTGACAGCACTAAAGGAAGAAGTGGACATCTCTACAATAATAGGTGGAGACTTTGATACACCACTCTTATCAATGGATAAAATACCTAGGAGGATCAATAAGGAAACAGATATTTGGAATTATATGGTAAAAGAACTAGACATAAAAGACATTTACAGTACATTGAACCCAACTACAGCAGGATATACATTTCTCTCATGTGCTCATGGATCATTCTCCAGAATAGACCACGTGTTGGGTCACAGAACAGTCTCAATAAATTTAGAGAGATTGAAATTATACAAAACACGTTCTCAGGTCCTACTGGAATGAACTTGGAAACCAATAACAGGTGTAGGTTAGAAAATTCACAAATATATGGATGCTAAACAATATAATCTTAAACAACCAGTGGGTCAAGGAAAAAAGTACAAGAGAAATTAGTAAATATCTCGAGACAAATGAAAATGAGAACACAACATGTCAAAACTTATGGGATGCAGCAAGTCAGTGTAAGAGGGAAATTTATTGCCCTAAATTCCTATATAAAAAAGAAGAAAATGTAAATATAAAGGATTTTTAAAAACTTTTTTAAAATTGTGAAATATAGCATATATACAAAAAAAGCAATAAATTTCCAACTACATTTTAATAAGTAGTTATAGAACAGGTTTTAAAGTTTGGTGTGGGTTACAGTTTCAAAATTTTTCATTTTTTTGTTATAGCTGCTCCAAGACACTGGGAACCAAAAGCAATATCAATATAATGATTCAGCAATCATTCTCATTTGTTAAATCCTACCTTCTCTGTTATACTCCTTCTTCTCTCTTTTTTTTGTGGAAAAATAACATATACAAAAATGCAATAAATTTCAAAGTGCATCACAACAATTAGTTATAGAACATATTTCAGAGTTTGGTATGGGTTACAATTCCACAATTTTAGGTTTTTATTTCTAGCTGCTCTAAGGTACCAGACTAAAAGAAATATCAATATAATGATTCAGCTTGCATACTCATGTGTTAAACCCTACCTTCTCTGTATAACTTCACCATCACCTTTGATCTTTCTCCCACCCTTTAGAGGTATTTTATCTGCTCATGTGGAAGAACTAGTGAAAAAACAGTAAGATAACCTCAAAGCAAGTGGAAGGAAAGAAATAACAAAGACTAGAGCAGAAATAAAATGAGAACATGAAAACAGTAGAGAGAATCAACAAAACCAGAAATTGCCTCTTTGAGAAAACCAATAAAACAGATGGACCTTTAGGTAGGTTGACAAAGGAAAAAGTGAGCAGATGCAAATATATAATATCAGAAATGGGAGGGGGAACAGAACTACTGACTCCGCAGAAATAAAGCTGATAATATGAGGATGTTGTGAACAACTATATGCTGACAAACAGACAAAAATGGACAAGTTCCTAGAAAAGCATGAAACACCAACATTGACTCGAGAAGAAATAGAAGACCTCGCGAAGCCAATCACAATAAAGTGATTGAATTAGTCATCCAGAAACTCCCCAAAAGGAAAAGTTCAAGACTAGATGGTTTCATATGTGAATTCTTCCAAGCATTCAAGAGAGAATTAGTACCAATCCTGCTCACACTCTTCAAAAAATTGAAGAAGAAGGAAAGCTCCTGAACTCATTCTTTGCAGCCAACATTACCTTAACACCAAAGCCAGGCAAAGATACTGCAATAAAAGAAAATTAGAGACCAATCTCTTTAATGAATATAGATGTAAGAGTCCTCAACAAAATGTTTGCAAATCAAATCCAGCAGGACAAAAAAAGAATTATACACCATAACCAAGTCGGTTTTATTCCAGGTATGCAAGGGTGGTTCAGCACAAGAAAATCAATGAAAATGACATACCACATCAATAAATCAAAGGGGAAAAACCCCACATGATAATCTCAATTGATGCACAAAAGACATTTGACAAAACTCAGCATCCTTTCTTGACAAAAACAATTCAAAAAATAGGAATGAAAGGAAACTTCCTCAACATGATATGGGGAATCTATGAAAAACCCACAGCAAACATCATATTCAATGGGGAAAGACTGAAAGTTTTCCCTCTAAGATCCGGAACAAGATAAGGATGCCAACAGTCACCATTGTTATTCAACATTGTGCTGGAAGTTCTAGCCAGAGCAATTAGGCAAGGGAAAGAAGTAAAAGACACCCATGTTGGAAAAGAAGTAAAACTTTCACTGTTTGCAGATGACATGATCTTATATATAGAAAATCCCCCCCCCAAAATCTACAGCAGAACTACTAGAGCTAATAAACAAGTATAGCAAGATGGTAGGATACCAGGTCAACATGCATATCTCTGTAGTGTTTCTATACACTAGTAATGAGCAATCCTAGTAGGAAATCAAGAAAAAATTTCATTTACAGTAACAACCAAAAGAATAAAAAATTTAGGAATAAATTTAACCACTTATATAAAGGACCTATACACAGAAATCTAAATACATTTCTAAAGAAATCAAGGAAGATCTAAATAATTGGAAAGACATATATATATATATATATATTTAATTTGCATATGGGCAGGAGGCACCAGGGATCGAACTCCAGACCTCCAGCACGGCAGGTCGGAGCTCTGCCTGCTGAGCCATGGCAGCCGCCCTAGAAAGACATATTATGCTTAAGGATTGGAAGACTAAATATAGTTAAGATGTCAATTCTGCCCCCAATTCATTTATAGATACAATGCAATACCAATTAAAATCCCAACAACTTACTTTGCAGAAACATAAAAGACAGTAATCAAATTTATTTGGAAGGTAAGTGTGTCCCGAATAGCTAAAAGAGATCTTGAGAAAGAAAAATGAAGTGGGAGGTTTCACACTACCTGACTTTAAAGCAGATTACAAGAGTTACAGTGATCAATACGGCATAGTTGTAGATACAAATTGAGACATTGACCAATGGAATCTACTTGAGTGTTCAAAAATTATTCTCTCATCTATGGACAGTTAATCTTTGATAAAGCAGTCAAGTTCACTCAGCAGGGATGGACCAACCTCTTCAAGAAATGGTGCTGGAGAACTGGATATCCATAGCCGAAAGAATGAAAAAGGACCCCTATCTCACACCTTCTACAAAAATTAAGTCAAAATGGATCAGAGACCTAAATATAAGAGCTAAGGCCATAAATCTTTTAGCAGAAAAATCTAGGAAAATAACTTAAAGATCTTTTGGTAGGAAGTGGTTTGGTAGACCTTACACTGAAAGCACAAGCAATGAAAGAAGAAATAGATAAATGGGATCTCCTCAAAGTTGAGTTCTTTTGCACATCAAAGGACTTAGGAAAGTAAAAAGCAGCCTAAGCAATGGGAGACAATATTTGAAAATTGTATATCTCAAAGTATTTAATATCTAGACTATATAAAGAGATACTACAACTTGACAATAGAAAGACAAACAAACCAATTGAAAAGTGGGCAAAAGACATGGATAGACATTTTTCCAAAGATGGAATACAAATGGCTCAAAAATATATGAAAGATGTTCAATTTCACTAGCTATTAGGGAAATGCAAATTGAAACCACAATGAATTATCATCTCACTCCTACTAGAATGTTCTTCATCAAGAAAATACAACTACAAGTGCTAGAGAGGATGTGGAGAAATAGGTACATTCATTCACTGTTGGTGGGAATGTAGAATGGTGCAGCTGCTCTGGAAGGCAGTTTGTTGGTTTCTCATGAGGTTTAGTATAGAATTACTATATGATCCAACAATCCCTTTACTAGGTATATACCTGGAAGAACTGAAAGCGGAAACACAAACAGACATTTGCACACTGATGTTTATAGCAGCATTATTTACATTTGCCAATAGTTGAAAACAGCCTAAATGTCCATAAACTGATACAGAAATGACTGAAGATAAACAAAGTATGGTATATACATAGGTGGAAATTACACAGCTGTAAGATGGAGTAAAGCCATGATGTATACAGCAATGTGGGTAAACATTGAGGACATTCTGATGAACAAAATAAGCCAGAAACAAAAGGACAAATACTGTATAGTCTTACTAATATGAACTAACTATAATGAGCAAATTCTGAGAATTGAAGTTGAGAACACAGGCTATCAGGAGATAGAAAGAGGATAGAAGTTGGGCATTTGATGCTGATAGAGTACAGAATGTCCAACAGCACTAATTGTAAAAATTTAGACATGGATAGCACAATACCATCTGATGGTAGCACAATATTGTAAGTAAAATGAACAGATCTGAGTGTAAGAATGATTGAACAAGGAATACTGGAGGCATTTTTGACACCAGAAGGAATGTTAGAGGATAAAACTGGGATTATATAACTTAAAGAAACATACAGTGGTCAATGATGGTGATTGAATGTACACATATAAGAAAGTTGGTACATGAAAAAGAACAAATAAATGTCACCATTGCAAGGTGCTAAAAATAGGATGGTATATGGATTAAATACAATTAATCAAAATTAGTGTCTATAGCTAACAGTGACAGTGTAATATTGTTTCATTAAGTGTAACAAAGGCAATTTACCAAAGCCAAGTATCAAAAAAGGGAAATATAAGGAAGGGATATGGGATTTTTGTTGTTGTTGATTCTCTCTTCTTTTCCTTCCTCTTCTTTCCTTGCAGAAGAAATGGAAACATTCACATATAGATTATGGTGGTAAATGGTATGGAAAAATTTTGATATTCATATGTAAAGAATGATGTGGAACCCTACCTCACACCGTATAAAGAGGCTGCACCATTTTGCCTGCCCTCCAATAATGAATGAAATTTTCTGTTGTTTTACATTCTTGTTAGCATTTTGTATTGTCAGTTCTTTTTAGATTTTACCCATTCTAATATATATGTAGTAGAATATCATTTCTTTCTAAATTTGCATTTCCTGAATGATAAATTATGTTTATAACACTTTTATATGTTACTTGCTATCTGTATATCTGCTTTGGTGAAGGATCTGTTCAGATCTTTAGCTCAATTTCTAAATTGGGTGATTTGTTTTCTTACATTCGAATTTTAAGGGTTCTTTGTGCATTTTAATAAAACATAGATCAATTATGTGATTTATATAAACTTTCTCTCAATCTTCTGCCTATCTTTTAATTCCCTTAAAAGGGCCATTTGCAAGACAAATTTTTAAAATTTGTTAAAGCACAAACTGTAAATTAATTTATAGTTTTATATTTTGAATTTAGTTCTATTCTCTATTTTGACTGATTTCATATAAAGTGTGATTTATGTGTTGAAGTACTTTTTTGTTTATGGATATCCAATTATTCAAGTATTACTTGCTGAGAAGATGATTTTTTTCCCAATTGGACTGACTTTGCACCTTAGTAAAAAAAATCAGTTAACAGTGCTATTAGACATCCCCTGAAAAAGGCTCCCCTTAGATTCAGCTAATAAAAGGGGAAATTTCACATGCTTAGAACTCTGGAAGATGATAGAGACTGGAAAAGGAATCCATAGCACCAAATCAAAGATAAAGGAAAATAATCTTTGAAATCAGGTAGGAAATTTCCACCCCAATACACCAGAACAGACCCCTCCCCTTCACTTGGTCCCACCAGTTTAGGATTAATGCAAAGGCAGTATGGCCCAGGTGCTTGCTGCCAAGGATGCAGCCTATAGAGCCACTTACAGCAGTAAGTTAGAATCTCACACACATCCAGGCCCAGGACCCAAGTCCATGGAGACCAGGGTGGAATACAAGACTCTGAATCATTCTGCATGTGGAATTCAAAAGAGCCTCCAGAAGGGGAAAAAGAGAGAGGATATCAACAGAACTATTGTTAAGAGGTATGGTCATTAAATCAAGTTTCTGTTGGCTGGATGATATAGACACAAAATGAACTTTGCTAGATTGCCATACCTTTATGGATTGACCCCTTCTGAATTTCCAGGTTAGGGAAGAAACTGGAGACAGAAAAGCTTCACAGAAAAAAGGAGAAAAACTGAATGGCTGCAAAACAGGATGGGTCCCAGAAGTGAAAAGTATCAGGAAAACAGATCACTGAGTAAAGAAGATAATTTTAACAAATCATAGGAGCTGGAGAGAAAATTGTGAACAAAAACAAACAGAACAGATTAATAAATTCAGAGAAGGAACAGAAACAAGGAATCCTTCTCCTGAAGTTGAAGCAATTGCTCAAAAAGTGTAATCTTAAAATTTGGACCCCACCGCCAGGGCAAGAATTAGATGAAGATGAACAGAGAAAATCTGAACAAACACTGGCCATTCTAAATGTCCATAATAAATTGAACCAAGTACAAAGAAGAGTCTCAACATAAAACCAATCAACAATAAAAGCCCCCAAAATAGGGGAAATGTTATATTTAGAGATAATTCATCAGGTAAGCCGATGCCCAGACATCAACAAAAAATTACAAGCCATATGAAAGAAAAGGAAGATATGGTTCAGTCAAGGGAACAGATTAAAACTACAAAGGTGACTTAGAAGTTGGAATAAGTAAGCAAAGAAGTTCAAACAAATCTCCTAAACCAATTCTCATAGATGAAGGAAAATGTGGATATAGAGCTAAAGGATATTAGGAAGACAATGTGTGAGCATAAAGAGGAATTTGAATGTATGAAAAAACATGAAAGAAATTGTGGGGATGAAGGAAACAATAATGGAAATTAAAAATACACTAGCGACATTAGAAAATTTGAATAGGCAGCAGAAATAATTGGTGAATTAGAAGACAGGACAGTTGAAATCATACAGCAAAAGAACAGATAGAGCAAAGAATAGAAAACAGTGATGTGATATCAACATGAAGTGCACAAAGATACAGACTATGGGTATCCTAGAAGGAAAACTAAAGAATATTTCGGGAAATAATGACTGAAAATTTCCCAACTCTTACGACAGACATAAATACACATGTTCAAGGAGCACCACATACTCCACAGAGAATAAACCTTAATAGAACTACTCCAACATACATATGAATCAGAATGTCAAATGCCAAAAATAAAGAGAATTCTAAAAACATCAAAGGAAAAGTTATTTGTCACTTACAAGAGATCCTCAATAAGATTTACTTCTGATTTGTAATCACAAACCATGGAGCTGAGATGGCAGTGTTAGGATATATTTAAGGTACTGCAAGAGAAAAAACTCATGGCCAAAAATTCTTTGTCCAGAAATACTCTCCTTCAACAATGACTGAGACATAAAAATATTAACAGATAAACAGAAACTGAGATAGTTCATCAATAAAACCCTGCCCTACAATAATTACTAAAGGGAGTTGTGCAGATTGAAAGGAAAAGATGAGAGAGTGGCTTGAGGTAGTGTGAAGAAATGAAGATCTTAGTAAGGAGTAACTAAAATGGCAAAAAACAATACTATTATGTCCTCAATATACAATTTTGCTCTTTAATTCCTGTGGAATCAGAATACAGTTGAAAAAGAAAAAGGCCTATTTGTTGATAATGAATATGAAATATAAAGAGGTGAAGTAGGGCAAAACAATATAAAGAGGAGAAATAAAGGGATATGGAAGGAAGACATGGGTATGCTATTGAAGCTAAGTTGTTATCATTTCAAATTGCTAGATTATAGATGTGTGTGATATAATATAAATCCAAGGTTAGCCACAAAGAAAATATTTTAGATATTTACAGGAAAAGAAAAGAGAAAGTGATGCCAAATACTTCACAAAAGATCAACTACACAGAAAAAGAGATTGTAATAAAGGAAAAGAGAGACAAAAAAGATATGACATAAAAAAACAAAGGCCAAAATGGCTGAATTAACTATTGCCTTCACAGCAATAACACTGAATGCTAGTGGATTACAGCCTCTAATCAAAAGACAGAGATAGGCAGAATGGATAAAAAGCATGACTGAAAATATGTTGTTTACAAGAGACTCACCTTAGACCCAAAGACACAAAAAGGTTGAGAGTGAAAGGGTGGAAAAGGATATTTCATGCAACTAGTAACCAAAAAGGGATGGGTAGCTATATTAATATTGGGCAAAATAGAATTTAGGTCAAAATATGAGAAAAGAGACAAAGGACAATAAATATTAATAAAATGTGTAACCCATCAGAAGGAAATAACAATCATAACTATTTACGGCTCTAACTACAGTTCCTAAAAATACAGGAGGCAAACACTGGCAAACTGAAAGGGAGAAATAGGCACTCTGTAATAATAGTTAGAGACTTCAGGACACCACTCATATCAACAGATAGAACATGTAGACAGAAGAACAATAAGGAAACAGAGAACTTGAGTAATATGATATATGAACTAGACCTAACAGACATATACAGAACAGTTCACCCCCAAATAGAAGGATAAACAATTTTCTCAAGTGGACATACATCCTTCTCCAGGACAGACCAAATGTTTGGTGGTAAAACAGGTCTCAAAATATTTTAAAAGATGGAAATTATACAGAGTATCACCTGTGACCATAATGTAATGAAGCTGAAAATCAGTAACAGGCAGATAATTGGAAAATCCACAAATATATATGTGTTTCAGTTTGCTAAACCTGCCGTAATGTAATATACCAGAAATGGGTTGACTTTAAAAAAATTTTTTATTGTATTTTTAAACTTTTTTTTATTGTGTAGGATAACATATACATGGAGCAAAGAAATAAAAAAGCAATAGTTTTCAAAGCGCTCTTCAACAAGAGTTACAGGACAGATCCCAGAGTTTGTCAAGGGCTACCATATGATCCTCTCATATTTTTCCTTCTAGCTGCTCCAGAATATAGAAGGCTATAGGGCTTAAATATCTTTTTATCATCACAATCGACTTTTTTTTCCTTCTTTTTTTGTGAAAAATAACATATATACAAAAAAGCTATAGATTTCAAAGCACAGCACCACAATTAGTTGTAGAACATATTTCAGACTTTGACATGGGTTACAATTTCACAATTTTAGGTTCTTACTTCTAGCTGCTTTAAAATACTGGAGACTAAAAGATACCAATTTAATGATTCAGCATTCAGATTCATTTGTTAAATCCTATCTTCTTATGTATAAGTCCACCAACACCTTTGATCTTTCCATACCTCTCATTGGGGTTGTTTGGGCTATGACAGTTCTAAATATTTGATATTGGAAGGGTTGGTTGCTAATATAGGGTAGGGAGATGGAGCTATCTGATGTTCTGGAGAGGCTGGGCTAGGCTTCAGGGTGTATCTGGACCAGGGACCCACCTGGAGGTTGTAGGTTTCTGGAAAGTTACTCTAGTGCCTGGAACCCTTGTGGAATCTTATATATTGCCCTAGGTGTTCTTTGGGATTGGCTGGAATGGTCCTGGTTTGGAGTTGGCAGGTTATGATAGGTAGCAAGGTCTACCTGAAGCTTGCATAAGAGCAACCTCCAGAGTAGCCTCTCGACTCTACTTGAACTCACTCTGCCACTGAAACTTTATTAATTACACTTCTTTCTCCCCCTTTTCCCCTTTTGGTCAGGATGGAATTGCTTGGGTTGACTTTTAAAATAGGGACTTATTAGTTTTGAAATGTACAGTTCTAAGGCCATGATAGTTCCAAATTAAAGACTCACTGGGACAATGCCTTCTCTGAAGAAAGGCTGATGATATCCAGGGTTCCTCTGTCACATTAGAAGGCACCTGGACAGAGTCTGCTGTTTTCTCCCAGGTTTTGTCACTTTCAGGTTCTGGCTCTTTTAGTTTCTGCATGCCCTTGCTTGCTTCTGCTGTTTTTTTGTTTCTCTCTAAGATCTCTGGGTCTTTCTCTCTCTGTGAACTGTCTTTATGGATGTTTCTCTCTCTGGGTGCTCTGCATTTCTCCCTCTATCATCTCTCCTTTATCCTTCAAAAGGGAGTCCAGTAAAAGAAAAATACCCACCTTGAATTGATTATGTCACATCTCTATTGAAACAACCTAATCAAAACGTCCATGGCGCAATAGGTTTGCCTCTACAGGAAGGGATTAAAAGAACATGGCCTTTTCTGGGATATATAACACCTTTTAATCAGCACATTCCACCATTTGGACTACAAAATGGCATTCTTTCCATGTGCAAAGTGCATTCATTCATTACCAATATCACAAAAGCCTTAAATCATTTCAGTAACAGTATTAAGCTCAAAGACTTAACAAAATCAGTTACAGGCATTGTCTGTCCTAAGGAAAAATTCTACCCCAGCTGTGGACCCATGAAACTTAAAGCAAATTAATATCTGCTTCCAATATACAGAGGGACTGTCATAAGATAAACATTAAACTAAACAGGTGTCACGGGTCCCAAACAGTTCAGAAAACTGCAGGGCATACTTCACTAGATTTTAAGGCCTGAGAATAATCTATGGAATGATATTTTGGCCTCAGGGCTTGAAAGAGTGACAATCACACCCTTTCCAAGGGTTTGTGTGGCAGCTCTGTTCTCTCCAAACAGTGGGGTGGGGTCTCCAACATCTCCAAACATTGGGGAGATGGCCACGTTCTTGTCTCTACCCTTGTCATGCATTTGGGTGGTACCCAGAGTCTCTGCCATCTCTGGGGCATATGCTCAACCCCCTCAGAACAATGGAGTGGTTGCCAAGTTCTTCCCAATCTCCAGGGAATGTGATAGACCCTCTCTGAAGACTGGGACAGCAGCACTATTCCTGAACAACGAGGTGGTAAAGCTCCCTTCAGTTTCCCAGGCATCTGAGAGCCCTGGAGTGGCAGCACTCTTCCTGAACAATGGGCAGGAAGGCCCATCTCCACAAACTCCAGAGCAATCTCACCCTTTCCACATTCATGGGTGGGTCTGCTCTACTGGTCTAAGGTTTCTTGGCTCCAGATCTCATTTTTCCTCCAATCTGTCCCTTCTCTGTCCTTTTTAGTTCAGGCTGACAGTAGTTCCATTCATACTGATGTAGCCAAAAACTTGTTGATTTCACATGCAGCTCACATGGGACCCAACCATCAGACAATAGGACTTCCCACAAATCCTTTCTGGATAACTCCACCTCCAAGTCTGACTTGCACTGAAATGGTTGACTTTTTCATCCATGTTCAGTTAAATACTCACATTCTGGAAGCCCAGAAATTTTCAAATGATCAATTTCTGATTTCTTTGTATCCAAGAGTCCAGGTCTCAACTTGCTCCTTTCCTATCACATTTTGTTATAAACTGCAAGAAGAGGCCAGACAACACATTCCACATTTTATTTGGACATCTCTTTGGCTAAATATTTCAGCTCATCTCTTTCAAATTCTTCCTTTTATCTGATTTCAGGGCTCAGTTTTACCAAATCTCTGCCACTTTAAAACAAGGATCACATTTACCCAGTTTGCATTGACACATGTATCATTTCTCTCTAAGGCCTCATCAGAAGTGCCTTTAGCATCCATATTTCTACCAATGGTCTCTATAAAGAAACCTTAGTCTTTTCTCTCAAGTACCTCACAATTCCTCCAGAATTTTCCCCTTATCCATTTATAAAGCTGTCCCAACATTTTTGGTATTTGTAAATCACAACACCCCAGTTCTTGGTACCAATTTCTGTTTCAGTTTGCTAAAGCTGCCAGAAAGCAGTACACCAGAAATGGGTTGGCTTTACAATAGGGATTTATTAGTTTAAAAATGTACAGCTCTCAGTTCCAGGAACAGGGCAGAGTAAGATAGGTTGAGTTCACCCCTGTTCAAAGGAACAGCTAGAGAAATGACAGCGGGATGACTGGGAGATCAATTCCACTGTGTGGGTGACCTGGCAGGGTCTTCTACACCACATATGGAGGCCCTGGTTGCAAAAGCTGAGGAACTGTGAGACACAGAACCAGACATCATCTAGATGGTGCAAAAAGCCTAACACAACCCTTTTCAAATGGAGGCCCAGAGCCCTCAGAAGTGCACAGACAGGGACAATGGGAGTAGGAGGTAGGACAAACCATGTTCCTTGGATACAGTATACCCATGTGTGCCACCCCCAACTGCGACCCATGGCTCCACTCGTGCCCCATGCACCCGAACCTCATCGCCTGCCCCACCCACTCCTCTCCAAGCACCCCTGTTCGGAACCCACGCATCTCCCTACCCCACACCACCGCACCTCGCCCACGCATGCACCTGCCTCAGCCCAACCCATATCTCCTATGCAAGTGTACAGTCTCCCCCCACCCCTCGTGAGACACGCACACCCCTGCCCAGTCCCTCAACTTTAATATCTTCCCCTCCCTGCACCCTGCAGGCAGTCATCTGCACATCTGGGCTGCAGACACTACCTTCATACCTGGGCCACACACAACCCCAGCCCATACAGTCATGCAAATCTGCTCTGCGAACAGGTACATCAGCGTCGGGTCACCCCAGACCTATACACATGTAGGCGCACACCTCCACCATGTCCCCCCAGCTCTGAGCAAACACTGACCTGTGCATCTGGGCCACAACCACCCTCAGCCTGCACAGGTGCAACACTGTCCTGCTGCCCTGTGCTCTGCGCACGCTCACACCACCCAGACCCGTGCACACCAAGGCCCCTGTTCCCCAGACCTGCACATGCTCAGAGCCACATCCTCTCCACCAGGAACACATGCATACACACACTGACCTCTTGAACCCTGCATCCCAGCTCTCCTACCCAGTGCATGTGCAAATCATTGCCCCACACCCTGGCACAAGTACCCTGCTTTCACACCTGGCAGGTGCCCATGTACACATCCGTCCCACATAGCTGCCACCCTGCACACACGTGCACTCCTGACCCACCCTCCCACACCTGTGCACCTGGATCAGGGCTCCACCCACCCAACATCACCCACCGCTGACCTATATTCTGCAGCCCCATGACCCGTGCTCCCCCCTGCAAACTCACGCACCCGCATCCCAGACCCCTGGAACCCTCCCCCTACATAAAGCCACACTCACATCCTGCCCACCTGGTGCCTTGACTTCTGTGTCCTTACCCACACCCTGATACCCATGACCCCACGCTCCATGTACCTACTCACATCCTGTCAGTGTACCAGACCCCTTGCATCTGCATAGCCCCATTGACATACCGCCATGCCCTAACACTGTGTCCCCTTGCTGCATTCTACTCCTGTGTTCCAAGGGCTGCCTGAGCTGCACCGTTCCCCATGGCCCCCACACTACACCCCAACACCCTTGTGCCCCTCACCCCATATTCACAGGCGCTAGCATAGCGTCCCCCGTCCGTGCCTATACCTATGCAGCAACCCGTCACCCCACTGTTGTGCCCCGCCCCATGTCCCACATCGTTCTCCACACCTGTTCCATGAACACAGAGTTTTAGGCTATTGAAGGAAATCAACTTCCAAAGTAACCCTATCAAGATATTTATATTTCTCGAAGGAAACAAAAGATCATTAAGCATATGAAGATGCAGGCAGATATAGCCCACCTAATGACCAAATTAAAATACTGGAGGAGACACAAACTTTGGAACAACTAATCAAGATGCTCATATAACTCTACTAAATAAAATCAATGGGTTGGCTAATGACACAAAGTTCAAGATGATACTAGTAGAGAATAAAGAGGAATTTGAAAGAATCAATAGAAAAATAGTAGATATCACAGAGATTAAAGATGCTGTAGACTAAATGTATTAGCTAGGGTTCTCTAGAGAAACAGAATAATCAGAATATATCTGTAGATATAAAATTTACAAAAGTGTCTCCCATAGCTGTGCGGATGCAGAGTCCAAAGTCTGTAGGGCAGACTGTAAGCAGGCCGCTCCAATGAAAGTCCTCAACAAACTCTCAGGAGAACTGGATGGACAACTGTGGGAATGTAAGACTCCAAGGTCTGTAGGCAGGGCATGAACTGACAGCTCCAATGAAGGTCCTCAATGAACACTCAGGAGAG
>PVIY010040621.1:0-22217 GCA_004026745.1 Myrmecophaga tridactyla | reverse complement strand
AGTCAGAGAAGCCAAAAACTGTAGAAGCCAGATGTTGGAGAAAGCCACAGAAGACCAAGGATATTGCCATGTGATGGAGCACTGCCATCACCAGAATGCTACTGACTCCGGGAGATATTATGACCTTGCTGACATCTTGCTCTTGGACTTCCAGCCTTTACAACCATGAGACATCAAATACTTGTTTAAGTTAACCCATTTTGTAGTATTTATCATAACATCCCTGGTAAACTACGGCAGCAGGGGAGTGATGCAATGAGATTTAATTTTTAGAAGCATACTGACTTTGGCATGAAGAATGGATTTCAGGGAGGCAAGATATGCTGGGATATTGTACTGATGGTTGGAGAAGGTGTGATAAAAATAAAAAAATCGAGATTTAGTGAAACACTAGATTTTTTTATATGAGCAATTGGATGTATGGTGGAACTGGTTACTGAGCTGGGAAAAGCATGGAGAAGTGGCAGGGAGTCTAGACTTTTGTTTTGAGCACATTAATTTTGAGATGCCTGTTTGACCCAGCAAGGGAAGGCCTGAAGTTTCTGGAAGAAGTCATGTCAGGAGCCAGAGATTCCAGAGACTGTGTTCTGGTACCGGAAAAAGGCTGAAAGGGATGTTAAAGGTCATCTCAAAGAGCAGCTTCTATTCCTGGATGGACAAATCCCAGTCATGGAGTGGTCATGTGATCTGCTTAAAATCACACGCCGCAGCCTAGATGGAACTGGAAACTGGCCTTCTTGATTTTCACATCACTGAAAGTTCAACATGTATTACTAAGCATCTGCTATAAGCAAGGTTCAATGCCAACTGTTTTGATTTAAATGATTTCATTTAATCCTGTAGTCTTTGTTCTTCAGTGTACACTATCTAATAGCCTAAATTCTTCTCCAGAACATGCTCCTTATACTCTTTTGGACAGTGTGCTAGTGGCCAGAATGCAATATACCAGAAATGGAATGGCTTTTAAAAAGGGAAATTTATTAAGTTGCTAGTTTACAGTTCTAAGGCCATGAAAATGTCCCAATTAAAGCAAGTCTATAAAAATGTCCAAAGTAAGGCACCAATACAAGGTTAGCTTCACTCAAGAAAGAATGATGAAGTTCAGGGTTTCTCTCTCAACTGGAAAGTCATATGGCGAACATGGTGTTGCTCTGCTAGCTTTCTCTCCAGTCTTCTTGTTTCATGAAGCTACCCTGGGGGCATATTTCTTCTTCATCTCCAAAGGTGTCTGGCTGTATGGGCTCTCATGGTTTTAAACAGGGACTGTCTCCAAAATGTTTCCACTTTTAAAGGAGTCTAGTAAACTAATCAAGACCCACCTGGAATGGGTGGAGTCACAGCTCTCTCTATTCAAAGGTTAATACCCACAATCAGGCACATTACATCTCTGTGGAGATAATCTAATCAAGTTTCCAACATGCTGTGCTGAATAGGGTTTAAAAGAAGCTGCCTCCATATCATGGGATCAGGATTAAAACATGGCTTTTCTAGACTGCATAATCCTTTCAAACCGACACATACATTTCTTGTGTTATCCTGCCTTGCCTTGGGGGAAAAAGAGCTCATCTATTCACATGAAGTGGCCAGGTAGGGTTGCAGTATGCTATGACTTTAATGAGGACACTCTTTAAGCAGAAGATGTGACTGCAACCCTGAAACTATTAAGAAAGAGTGTGTGTCTTTAAGGTACATTTGTATCAGAAACTTATTCAATTCAATAAACCTGTGTACAAGGTTCCCCTCTTCTTACCCCTCTCTGTACACCCCTGCCTTCTGCTCCCCCTCCCCCCCTGTTGTTTTCCCCTCCACAAATACTTATCCAGTTCCCACAATATACCAAGTCTTATGCTGGACATTGGAATACAAGGATAGCGAGTATTCTTTCAGCCTGGGTGCTACCTTCCCACTACAAGGTTATGAACTTGAGGACATGGACCCAATGTTACATTTTTGGGTTTTCTCTCATTGCTAAGCTCAGTCTACTATACAAGGTATTTGAAATATCGGTCAATCTTTTAAGGCACATATTTGCTTGAATCTTTCTCTCTCTGTATGACCCATGTATATTGAAAGATCTGTTATAAGCCTCTGAAAATTGAGCACCCTGATGGAAAATTTTTAAAATTTTTGTTGGTGCTTCCTAGCTAAGTCATTCAGATAATAACGTTTAATTTAAAATTTAAGCAAAATATTTAAAAAAGAAAATCACTGATAATCCTACAACCCTATTATGGCAAAAATGTTCAGTTTTAAATTCTTTTTGTGTTGGTCTCTGTGCATATATTTTACATGCTTATAATCAGAGCATGCACATAACTGTATATTCTGCTTTTTAAAAATACTTTACTAGAAAATTTCCATGATGTAATATGGTCTTCATAACTATTTTTAATGGCTATATAGGATTTCATCAAGCTGATTTCTCACACCTTACTGAGCTATTCCCCTACTACTGGATATTTAGATTACCTGCAATTTCCCAATACTAGAGATAATTCTGAAATATTTGTTCTAATGCATGTGGTTTTGTGTTTCGCACCAATCATTTCCTTAGAATACATCCCTTGAATAGAAGTGCTGGATTAAAAGGTGTATTTATTCGTATTACTCTTTTTATTTTTCTCCAATTATATTACTCTTTGTACTCCATGAGTAGTTTTCCAGAATGTTTGTAAAATGTCATTCACAAATGCTTGAGTGACCTGTTTCGCCACAATTTCATTAAAAAATTGGGTTTTATCTTTCCCTCCCTGTCTCTCTCCCTTCCTTCCTTCCAATTTCCTAGAGGTAAAATGGGTTTCCATTTTCCTTTCCTCTCTACTACTTCAGGAATGTTCTCCACTTCCAATCTAATCTGAAGAGGAGGATGTTATGAGCAAATACAAATCAGCAGCAGGGGCCGGTGAGCAGGCTTACTGCAGACTGCATGGAGTCTGGAGGCTGTGATGACCAGCTCTACTCAGGGAGGCAGCAGAAAGTGAGCTCTTATTACAGGGTGAACCAGGTCTTATGACTGCTCCCTTCTCTCTCTCCCCCGCAAAAGGATAGAGAATCGAGAATCAGGGCTTCTTGTTTCTTTCAAGACCTGATTTTCAATAGATTTGAAGCAATTCATTGTTGTGGTTTAATCTGGTTCTTTTGTTGAACATGAAACCTGCTGCTCACTCCTCTTTGCAGACTGAGAAGGACCACAAGGACCAGTGGTAAATTAGATGTGTGGGATCTTTACCTCTGAGCTGGAGCGAATGACGGATTGGGTGACAAGTAATTAACCAGCTGCAGCTGCAATTGCCTGGAGGACTCAACTTGCCCTGCTGTGCCTCCTCCCTCTGTGAGAGGAGCAGTTCAGGGCTTGGGCAGCGAGCACATGAATTGGAGAGGGGAGCATTCCGCCCTAGTGTGAATCTTCCTAGGAGTGTTGAAGAAGAGAGGGAAGGGTATATGCTCATCTTCTATGTTAAGTAGGCCTTCTTTCTCTTTGTAAATGCAGTATAAAATCTGAGCTACTGGGATGATATAAACATGGCAAGATAGAAAGAGGCTGACTTTTCCAGGTATCCTTTGCAGATTAAAACATGAAGAATTAACCTATGACCATCTATAATAGACTAAGTCGGCTGGATCAAAACAGCGAAAAGTCTCTACAAAATGCCAGACCTGTTGTGCATTTAATCCACGATTACATTGTACCTCTAATTCTGATGCCAAGGGCCATTTTTGGGAGGCCAGAGGCATCTTCTGTTTAGTAACACACAATTATGACTTTTTATATTTGCATTTAGTGTAGCGGTAAAGTTCTTATGCTTACTTAGGCTGTGAAGAATAAGACCTCTTTTCATTTGTCTTAAAACCTCTTCAATCTTCATAGGTACCTCCAAATTCCAGTGTTGCCAAAAATATGTTCTCTCTAGTTACATATTTAATGAGATTATAAAATGATGCTCTCTCATTGCATCATCTTCATGGATCTCCTTTTCTCAAAGTATGTCCCTTAGAATACTAGTTTTACAGAATAGTAGTATGTGAAAAAAAGGATTTGGATTTCAACCAGATTTTTGTTTGAACATGTGAATACTCATGTGACTTTTAAAAGGATGTTCTTTCCTGCATTAATTCTCGCATGTGTTTGCTGTGGGATCATTTTTTGGAGGACAAATTCAAGGTACTGATATTTCACAGGACATATCTTGAGGCACACTTTTCTAAGCAGATGAAATCTCATATTTTCACTTTTTCCTCAAATGGAAATTTCTGCATTCCTTAGGGAAGGGACATGACATCCTTTTTTAGACTCAGGCAAAATGGGGTCCAAATCCTGCCTTCCCCATATGCTAACTATATAAATATGGGCAAGTTCTTTAATCTCTTCATGCCTCAGTTTCCTCTTCTGTAAAACGAGGGTTGCCTTCATAGGATGAAGTGAAATTATGAATGTGGAGCATTTTCTTCAAACATTTCACCTTCCTGCTGAGTTGCTGATTCTGTTAGTTGCAACATACGTACACCACTGGAATGTAATGCTTTCTTTTGTTGTTCCTAGAAACATCCAGCATTTTTTGGTTATTGTGGCTATCTTTCAAGTAGCAGTCTTAAAGATGACCATGTTCTCTTCTTGGTTATAACAAGTCCTTCCAAGCCTATTTACTAAGGGGTTTGCATTATTTTTGTCAGATGCCATGGTGACCAAACTGATAAGCTTGAGGAGTCATGTCCACCAAGCCAGCCATCTGGTCAACACACAGACCAATGCAGTGCAATACAATGCAATGTCCCATACGTTCATCCAGATGTCACAGATACTCATAAACATTCATTGCTATGCCTTCCCATCAGTCCCTATTAGCTCTTGTCTGGCACTGACCCATGAAGTCTGATTCTTGTACCTGCCTTCAGGAGATTTGATGTTTCTGCTCTGTTGACCCAGTATCTGATCTCTTCTCCATCTCACCCCTGTGGCCTCCCATCCCCAACTAGTTTAATCAACTATGTTCCTAATTTCTTTCACTCTCTTTTGGTACTCAACTGCACACTGTGCCACTTTTCAGCTTCACTAGCCCTCTCTTAGTGCTGTCAGCTTTTGGAGATTTTGCTTCCCAATGTTGATAAGCTAGGACATATCCTTCAAGACATTGCCCTGCACTTATTCACTGTTTTTCTCTTTTATGCCTCTGTGGGCTCTCCCACAATCATTAAGAAAATATTTATGGAGTGCTGATGTGGTAGATAGTCTCCAAAGACAGCTGCCCATAATTTCTCTCCTCTCTGTATGTCCATGCTGCTCCTTTCAGTCAAGAGTGGACAATACTCTCCCCTTCAGTCTTGGCTGAGTTGTGATTTGCTTTGACCAGTAGAATACAGTGGAAGTGATGTGGCAGCTCAGGACTTAGACCTAAAGAGAGTTGGCAGCTTCTGCTTTTGTTCACTTGGAAGTCAGCCACCAATTAAAGAAACTTGGGATAGACTAATGACTCATAAAAACTGACAGAGAGAGGAAAACACCACATGGAGGGGAATCAAGATATCTCAGACAGGTGAGTAAGGGTATCTTGAATGTTCTAACATTAATCAAGCTCCCAGATGAATCCAGTATCAGAAGAGACCATGTTGAGAGAAAAGATTAGTTCAACTGAGCCAGGCCAACCACAGAATTGGGAGAAATAATAAAGTATTGTGTTAAGCCAGAGGTTGGCAAGCATTTTTTTGTAAATGGACAGATAGTAAATCTTTTGGGCTTTGCAGGAGGGACATGTGGACTCTGTTGCAACCACTCAACTCTGCCTTTGTAGAGTAAAATCAGCTGTAGTCAGTATGTAAGTCCTGTGGATATGTTCCAATAAAACTATTTACAAAAAGAGGAGGTAGGCTGGATTTGCCTCCCAGTTTTGCTAGATGTGGGCCTAAGCTACTAAGGTTAAGGTGGATTGTATAATAGGGCAAGTAACTGAAACAACCTTTTTGTATGTGCCAGGCACTATGGCTGGGTGTTGAATTATAATCGTCAAAATGACAAGTTCAGTCCTGCCCTTGGGGATCTTGCAGTTCTTTCTAGCTTTATGGAAAAGGAGATTAGAACCAATAACTCCTGTCCAAATAACCTCCTATGCCCAAATCCAACCAGTTTGATTTCAGTAAAATGGACAGCTACTCGACAGAGTAGGAGCCAAGCAATATCTGTTCCGGTTATTGTTGCTGCATAATGGTCCACGCCAAAATTTAGTGGCATAAAACAATCGTTTTATTATGTTCACAAATTCTAGGGGTCAGAAATTAGTTGGGAAAGGTATATCTCTGACCCATGGTGTCTGGGGTCTCACTTGGAGGTGATTTTTCTTCTGGAGGCTAGAATCTTACAGAGGCTTCTTCACTCACATGCCTGGTAGTTGGTGCGAGCTGTTGGCTGGGAGCTCATCTACAGCACCTCCACGTGGCTTGAGCTTCCTCATAGCAGAGTGGCCGAGGGCAGTTGGACTTCTTGTCCTCTGGTAGCTCAGGATCCCAAAATTAAGCATCCCAGAAAGCAAGGTGGAAGCTACATCGATCCCTTTTTATGATTTAACCTTGAAAGCCATGTAGCATCACTTTCAATGTGTTCTATTAGTTACGAGTGAGTCACTAAAGCCAGCCCAGATTCAGGGGAAGGGAGCCTAAATACTGCTTCTCTATGGGAAGATTGTCAAAGAATTTGCAGACATGTTTTAAAACCACTGCAGTATCTGATATTGGTATATGAAGAGGATTGAGTAATTTAATTTTTAATAGGTTTGTGAGAGCTGAAGCTTCTTGTCAGTGCTGATCCAAGTTCATAATGCTCTGCTCAGTATGGCTTTGGAGAATAAATAAGACTGGAAATTATGCTCACTGCCTGTCATAGCCCTTTTGGATAAAGCCTACGTCTTTTGCATTTTTCATTGTAGTACAGTACAGTGATTGAGAGCATCTATTGTGCCGTTAGACAGTCCTAAGCTGCTGTCCCAGCTGTGCCATTTACTTGCTCTATGACCTTGGACCAATTTCTTAGCATTTCTGAATCTCAGTTGTCTCATTTAAAAAATGGGGATAATGATATTATACTTCTGAGAATTGCTGTGAATTTTCAAAGAGGCAATACATGCAACGTGGCAATTAGTTGGTGCCAATAAATAGTATTATCTTAAAGTAGAATATTTTATGCATTTTGAGCATTTAGAATATTTTAAGGATAAGGACAGTGACAAAACAACATACAAAAGAGCTAAAAGAAGAGTAGAAATCAGTAAAAATCCCCTTACTTGAAGTAATTTTGAATTTTGGTAGATACCCTTTCAAGATGCGCAAGGTCTTAGTGTTCATTTACACCCAGAGACATAAAATTATACACACACATATGCACACAAACACACATATGTACACTCATACACCCACCATTTTATGTGAATAGCGTAATATTCATGGTGGTTGCCAACCTTTTTTTTTTTTTTTAACTCAGCAATATATCATGAACATCTGCCTGCAAAGCTATCTAGCTTTCTACCACCATTTTAAAAACTGATAGTAGCCCATTGTTTGGTTAGCCATAATTTATTTAACTTGCCCCAAATGATGGATATTTAGGTTGTTTCCATAGGCTTGCAGTCTGCAAGGTGGCAACTCTGCACTGAAGATGGTAACAATGATCCCTTTGGAAGGTGAAGCCTTAACACTAGACTCTATAACAGCCCAGGGATGCCTGATTGTGCCCTGCTCCCTTCAGCTGGACAACTCTGCCTCTCATTAGGAAGCAAGGACACCACATGAGTAAGCTTCCCAGCACTTGATATGTCCATAGTCCATTGGAGTTATCCCACGTTTCTCTCCAGTTCTGACCTCCATCTGGCCTCCTCAGATCCTGATCGCTCACTCATTCCCTGCCTCTGGCCACTCCCTTTGTTGTCATATTTATCAAATACATGATAAACATGTTGACTTCTATAGGCCCCAGATTCTGTTTCCCAGCTGTTCCAGATCCATCCAGCTTGAGTTCACATGGCGAGCATTTCTACTGGGGTTACCCGGCCCCAAAGAAAGGGAAGTCTTTACAGGAATACCACAAACTTTATTCTAATGGTGGAATCATTCCATATCATTGAATAAAGTGCAACAAAATCTTTAGAGTTAGGAGATATCTCAGCAGAGTTCAGGCCCAATCTTTCTGTTATTCCTTAGCCGAGGGGAGAGCCCTGAACACAGATCTTGTGATAAAGGGCAAATGGTGATATGTTTTTAAAGGTATAAACCAATCTGTGAGAATTTAGGAGAGGGAAAATGTGCTTGACTTTCAGAACTTGGGACTGCAAAGGTCTCAATTGTTGTGGGAAAAGATTTCTAAAAGGATTTATTTCCTATAAAAATGATTTGAAAATATATCTTAACAAGAGGCTGGACTAAAAGCCTTCCAGATTATCTTCTATTCACTAGATCAGTGATCCTGAGTTCTCAGAGCTTTATGTCTTCTCTAAAATGGGCCTAATAATACCAGATTCATAGTATTACTGTGAGGATGATAAGATATTATTATAAGATAATGTGAAAGTGCTTTATCAGAGAGAGTCTTTTGACTACTTTAACAACTATTCTTAAGGACAGAGCCCCAATGTTTTGCCCACTTTTCTTGCATGTTGTAGGTACCCAATGTTTGTTGAATTAATATGCTCAATAATATAAAAGAAGCCAGTTTTGAGGGAATTTCTTTATTCAAAATTTATTTGTCCTAAGTCCGGATGACATTTAAAGTGTTGGACAACTCTTAATTTTCCAATTCAAAACCCAATTAAGCTAGTTACAAAGTTAAGCCAGAGAAAGTCTGCTTCAGCTCGCATCTTTTAAAATTTTTAATTTATTTTAATTTTTAATTTTTTCAGCTCACATCTTAAAAAAGTAAAGTGGAAGGAAAACTCCTGATGAACAAGAGGCCACTCGAGTTTCCCCGGGGCTGCCATGATCACTCTAACCCTGTCTGAGCCAACCAGGCACCAAAACGCAGCCTGGGGCCTTCAACCTCATTTATCGGTGACCTGTGACACAATCCTGCTGCTACCTCCCTTACTCTCCGTCTCTGAAATGTTCTAGACCTGGAAGGAGTGTGTGGATTTTCACGCATTCAGAAACAGAATGTCTCTGACCAGGTCAGTCTTGTGAATCCCTGAGAACCGCAATCTCTGAAGGGATGTTGAAAGATGATGAGCAGGGGAAGTGGCAGGAGGTGTTCTGTCTACCATCATCTAGGATGGTATTAGTACTGTCCTTTTCTCTTATTGCTACTTTTGCCATAGACCCTTGGGGCAGACAGTGAGGGAGGGGCCAAATGGCATCCCACCTGCTTGTAAGATGCCTGGTTTCTCTCTTTGTGAAAGAAGGAATATGGTGCCCACAGATTACTTTTCTCTCTCCGGGTCAATTGGCCTTACAGTTGGTGGAAATTTCTCTTAGATTTTTATGACACCAGAGGTATTTTAGAGGAAAATGTGAAAAGGAGATATCAGAGTCTGCTGCCTGATGCTTTTTCATTACATTTTGTAATATCAATATCAATGTACCGAAGTGTTCTATAATTCTAAGGCAATACCGTTCATTCATTTTTTATTTGCATTTGGACAGGGCTTAGAGAACAAATTTGCACACACGTTTAACTTTAGCTCTTTAAGATTTGGAATTCAAATTATCTGAACCCAATTCAATATTAATATAACGCAACCGCTTTGCACTTTATAGATTTAAGAGGGCTTTACAAGCCTGATCTCATGAGGTGATGTTAGAAGGAAGAGAGCTGGATCAGGAATCAGGAGACTTGGGTTCTAGTTCTGGCTCTACCTCCAACCAAAGGTGGGACCTTGGAAAACCCATTTTCTCTTCCTGGACCTCAAGGTGTCTCTGCCTGACCGTTGCTTGCAATCAAATTGATGCGACTGCTACCTAGACATGTTCAGGGAAAGCCTCAGAGGCAATCAGCCTCCAGTCCTAGATGAGGGATGGGGTCAGCACCTCCTTTGCTCTCCATGCTACCTCCATTTGTCTATACACCTGCCCCTTCCAGGCAAAAGCGAGGACAATGGGGACACCTACACTGGAAGAAGATGGGATTGCTCCTTTCCTCTTTCTATCTGGACCACTGTAAATGAAATTTATCATCTAGATGATAAAAATAGTTGGTTTGGTCAAAGCAAGAGCATATTTAAAGCCAAGGAAGTACAGGTTACCATATTAGGCCCATCCACATGCAGGATGGATAAAGGGATGAACATTAATTAAGCAGTTTACATGCTGCAGCTCATTTAATGCTTAGAACCACCCTGTTAAGAAAAACCCTCTATTTGACAGATGAGGAACTGAGGTGAGGAGAAGATAAGTTACTCGGTCAAGGCTATCCAGGAACAAGCAGCAGAACCATGGAGATTGGGGTTATTCAGAATTCAATTTGGATTTGATTGGAGAGCTGCCTAAATGTTGAATAGAGGCTCCTAGATTTTCTAGTTGTCTTCCTGTCTTTAGGCGTTTGGGGCAGTTCCAGTGCACTATGTTAGATCAAGAATTAAAAATGTGAAGGTGTAAGAATGAAATGACTATATGGTAAGAATGTTCATGTTTATATGTTATGTTTTAAAAAAATAACAAAAATTAAGAAAAGTTGGTTTGGGGTATGTGTGAGGTAAGGGAGGGAGAGTAAGAGATTTAGACAAATCTTAAGGAGATGCCCTGGATTGTCTGCTGCAAAATTCTATTTTTGAAGTCTAGAAGCTGAATATGATTTTAGGTTCTTTCTATGCTTTCTTTCTATCATAAACTGCCTCTAGATAGATGCACATTACAGGCTGATTAGGGTGAAGGCCATTTATAGGGAAAGGCAAAATGTTATTATGTTATTATGTATCCTTAAATTATCCTTATTTATATATCCATATATAATATGGGTATTATATATAAATCAAGGTATGAACCATGATTCATTCTGGGTAACAGTATAATGTATAATTTTTTTTCTTTACATTAACCTGAATTTTTGTTTTTCTAAGTTTACTACAATGCATATGCATTACTTTATATAACACAATAAATGTTCTTTAAAAATATTATAAATATAAGAAGCATGAAGACTCATTTCTGCCAAACAGACAATGTAAACCAAAATCCAAAATGATGGTAATAACTTCTAGGAAAGAAATGTGTGATTCAATATATTAAAAAATCTATATCCGTAAGGGTCAAAATATAAGTTTCCCTTAAAAACACAAATTTGTTCACTTTTAAAGAATCATAATGTTCAGGCAGGAAAAGCCACCCACTTGTTCAGATACTGGCTGTCCACGTGCTTATCATACCAATACATGAAATAGTGAGAGCGACCTATTTGGTATAAATGGGATTGTTTGACTAATTATGTGTAGTCATTCCTGAAATTGACCTTTTAGCCTGTTTGCTTCCCCTTCTTACGAGGTCTAATTCTTAAAGGAGAAAGCTAGAATTCAGTTCCAAAATCTGGCCTTCATCATTCACCTCTCTCTCTCTTCAAAGGACGAGAATAGAAAGGGCGTTATAAAACAGAAACCATAGTTCGTTGGGAAGATGAATCACCAAGTGATGAATCAAACCAGGGCCACTGATGGTGCCCTAAATCATAAGAGCAGCCTGTCAAGGGAAACCCCATAGGAGATTTAGAACTTGGCACCACCCATCCATCTCATCCAGGGTGTGTTAGTGGGTGCTGGTGCTCTTTTGACAAGTGATATTTTGGGGAAAGGAACTCCTGGGGTTCTTATCAAAATGGTCTCTACCTAGTTAGAATGAATCAGAGCCCCCCCCACCCCGCCCCCACCACCACACACACACACCCCAGGCTTTTCTCTGGAGCTATAGTAACATCATGAGATGGTAGAAATGAATATCTACATGTATATCTTTCCTCCCCTATCCCAGCTGTTTAGAGATAAGCAGTCGGCTCTCTGTCGACTTCTCCACACTTCTCCTGGAATTAACTAAAGGTCAGTTGAGCAGTGCATCAAAAGTGCTTTTCCTGAAAACTCCTGTGTTATGAAAATGAAAATTCTAGTGGAGGAGAGTAATGATTTGCTATTGAATACCCACCCTTTCTTCACCAAATACACACATGAAGACATCAAATTGCCTAGTCGGTTTCTTTTCCTATTGTCCAGTGCTCCCTTGGCATGTTTTGGGATGGAATCTCCTAATGTTCCCTGCTTTTTATTCTGGCAGTTTCACTGTCTCAGTGCAGTACCTCTCTTGTTGTCACCCAGATTGAACTCCCCTAGTTTCTCAACACTTAAATTGGAGTTAGTTGTAGACCAGCCTGCCCCTGTTTGGCTGCTGGACTCTCTGTTAACTCTTCTTCAACCAACTTGCTTAGTTCAGTTTAAACTTGCAGGTGTCATTCATCCCACTGTTTGAGTTCAGCCGGGCAATTGAGGCTAGCCCCCAGCAAGTTGGTAAAAATGTGGGTTCTTTCCAAAATAACCAGCTGAATTTAGTCAAGCAATCACTAGTTGAAGGGCTGCCGTCTTTCAAAAGCTTCTGAAAACTGATATCCCAGTGATCACTCCTCTTAACTGGCATAGTAATATTTTTGACTCTTTAGTTTTTAACATGCTTGATGTTTAATTATGGGGATTAATGTTGTAATTAATTTTATGGGACAATATTTCTTTGTTAAACCAGATGCCACTTAGGAAAAAATATGATTGAATTGGACAGAAATTTCAGTTTATGACCTTCTGGATCTGGGAGCTAGAAATTTTCAGTGAACTACTTCTTCTCTTCTTCTTCCTCCTCATCTGCTTTTCATCTTCTTCCTTCTGCTTCTTCCATGTTCCCTTCAGGCTCAATATGTAATATTGTTAAATTAGATTCTAGAGGCTAAAACACTGCATGAAATGCTTTCCCCCCTCTTTCACTGCCCTAATTATAAAAATGTGAATCACAGCCCTAGGAAAATATGCTGGGTAAAGAAAGGAAATATATACAGGGAGGGAGAAAAAATGGCAGAATTTCCAGCCAACATCTACAAGGCATCTACCAGACAGGCTAATAACTTAAGAAAATGTCTGACAGGTTGATTGTCAATCAATCTCGAGATTGCTTTCCTGAAAATATTTTGGGACCCAATATACGGTGCTGCCTACCTGCCATGCGGAATTCTAAAGGAAGACTCAAAAAGACAAAGAAGAGTGCCTAGAAAAAGAACTAGTTTTGATTTTGTCATAAAATTCCACAGCTCATAGGAGTTGTTGATTTAAAGAATCGCCTCAGGCACTGTTCACTTTTCGTCATCGTGCATTAATTCCCCATTGGCCCAGCCTCTCGCCCCTGGTAACCTGTACTCTACATTCTGTCTCTATGAGTTTGCATATTCTCTGATATTTTCTTTGTGGTTTTCATGGGACTTAAAGTTAATATCGTAAATCTATAACAATCTCATTTGCTTTAATGCCATCTTTTTAAAAAAATTTAATTAATTTATGTATTTATTTTGCATGGGCAGGCAGCGGGAATCGAACCTGGGTCTCTGGCATGGCAGGCGAGAACTCTGCCTGCTGAGCCTCCGTGGCCTGCCCTTTAATGCCATCTTAATAGCACACAATAAACTATGTTCTTATAAACTTCTTCCCCATTTTTATGCAGTTCTTGTCACAAATTACATATTTATACATTATGAGTCCAAAGCCATTGATTTATCTTACATTTTATGCATTGCTTTTTAGATCTTGTAGGAAGTAACAAGGGCAGTTACAATAAAAAAAGTACAATGGTAGTGGCGATTATATTCACCTGTGTCACTATCTTTACTGGAGATCTTTATTTCTTCACGTGGCTTCATTCAATTGTCTAGTATCCTTTCCTTTCAACCTGCAGGAATCTCTTTAGCATCTCTTGTAGTGCCAGTCTAGTGGTGATAAAGTCCCCCAGTATTTTCTTTATCTGGAAATGTCTTAATCCCTCCCTCTTTTGCAAAAGGCAATTATGCTGGATAAAGAATTCCTCGTTGGTAAATTTTTGCTTTCAGCACTTTGAATTTGCCTTCCCAACTGCCTTCTTGTCTCCAAGGTTTCTCATGAGAAACTGGCACTTAATCTTATTGAAGTTCCTTTGTATGTGACTCGTTGCCTCTCTCTTGCAACTTGCAGAGTTATTTCTTTATCTTTGGCATTTGACAACTTCAGTATAATATGACCTGATGTTAGCCTGTTTGGGTTTATCCTTCTTGAAGTTTGTTGAACATCTTGCACGTGAAAATAGATGTCTTTCATTAAATTTGAGAAGTTTTCAGCCATTATTTCTTTGAATAAACACCCTGCCCGTCTTTCTTCTTCTTCGGGGACAATGTGTATATTGGTACGGTTGATGGCGTCCCTTAGGTTTCTCATGAACTGTTTACTTTTCTTCGTTCTTTTCCCTTTCTGTGTCTCAGTCAGGATGACTTCAATGATCTTATCTCCACTTTCACTTATTCTTTTTTCTGCCAGCTCCAATCTGCTGTTGAACTTCTCTAGGGAATTTTAAATTTCTGTTACTGTGGTCTTCAGCTCTGTAGGATTCCTTTTCTCAATTTCCAGCTCTCTATTGATAGTCTCTTTGTATTTACCTATTATTTTCCTGAGTTCCTTTAGTTCTTTGTCCATGTTTTCCTTTAGCTCTTTGAGTATATATAGGGCCAGTTTTTAAAAGTCTTTTCTTGAACATCCCAGGTCTGATCCTTCTCATTGATGGTTTCTAGTGCTTTAATCTTTTCCTTTGCCTGGGCCGTTTACCCTTGCTTCTTTGTATGTTTTGTAATCTTTTGTTGAAACCTGGACATTTTAATATTTTAATGTGTTATTTCATAATTTAGGCTCTGAAGCATCTGTTCCTTAGGCTTATATCCAGCTAATGTTATGACAGAGGTTTCCTTGATTGCCAGGACCTAAACAACAACAAAAAAAGGGAATAAGAAGGAAAACACACACCTTTCCCAGTCTTTCTATATTGACCTGTGCCAGTGCTCTCCTTCAGAGCTTATCCATACAATAAGTTTAGAGAATAGTCCAATCCAAAGCAAAGGGACCTCCCATGTCCTTTTTATGCTTACGTATTGTCTCTGGCAGGAGCATTTGATCCTACAAATTGCCCCATTTACACAGGTATGCATGTCCCTTCTTCCCTAGGAAACAGTTTCTCATGGTCCTAGGTACAGCACTGTGTGTCCCACAGCTAGCAATCCCTTGCCCCAGGCAGCCACTTGACTGCTCTCTTACAGTGTTCCGTAGGAGAGCTGTGCGAGCCACCTTCTACATGCAGGGCAAGTTCTGGAACAGCGAGTCCCTCAGGCCAAAGCAAGACAGACTGAGCCAGACATAAATGCCCCATTATATACGTGAGGGTTACTCTGCTCCTTCCAGAACCAGGACCAGGGATCCACACTGGGAGCCTGGACTGACTCTATGCTGAACTGGTGAGGGGTAAAGGAGGGGCCAGCCAGGGTGCCATGGGATCCTATCACTTTTAAGTAGCCTTTTTTCTTGATTCTATGCTTGCCCTGCTACTGCAATCCAACTGTTTTCCGGAGCTTTGAGAATGATGTTTCTGTCAGTAGTTGCTGGTTGTTCAGAGCTTCTCTGGGGGTGGGGTGGGGTGGGAGGAGCGGAGCCTGGAGCTTTTCCTTGCTCCTTAATTTTTACTTCTCTGTGTAAGACTTTCCTTGACCACTTATGCTCATGGGACCTCAAGTTTGTACTCTGTTATCTGCAATGGGCTTGCTTTCCTAGGCCATAGCCTCATGGGAGGATACAGCCATGCCTCTCTGCTTCCACCTCACATGATGGCTAGTCTCCATAGCGTCTGCATTCCTTTCCTTCTTCTGGATGGTCCCAGGTGGTTCAAGAATTCTGCTAGGAAGCCACTGAAGTTTCCCTGAGCTGTCCACAGCAGCAGCTGCCATGGTAGTTTATCACCTGAACTTGATGTCACCATTGGCTTCATGAGTGCTGCAACTGTCTTGTTAGGTTCCCCAGCCAGTGGTCTTGGTCTTTTTGCTTTCTTATATCTCCTGCTCTCCTGAGACAATGTCTACTGGGGCCAGTAGCAACGGGCTTATTGAGCTATCATCTTGCCCTCTGAGCTCCAGGTCTTGCTGCTCCCATTCTCAGCAGGTAAGAAGCCTTGGTGTGGATGGAAGTGAGAACAGCCCATTCCTAGTTATGAAAAGAGAATCACATCTATTTGGAAGAATGCTGTCTATATCAGCCACAAGAAAGATATGGAGATGGGGGACGAGACAAACCCATCAGAGAGAATTCAGACAACCAAGGAGGACCATTCCTTAGCACTAGTTAGGATGAGGATGCAGCTTCCAATGCCTTACTGTGTTATTGGACTGGATTGAGGAACCTTAATCTCCAAAGGCCAATGATGGTTCTCTGAGAACAATAGTTCATACTATTGAACAACATCTGTTTTACATTCAGACATTCCCTAAATGTGTGCTTTGGCTATTTGCTTACACTTGCTTCTTCCCATTCCCACTCCCTCAAGATAGCTTTTCTCTTCAGAAGAACAAGATCATTTCTCTCTCAAACAGGTCTTTCCCTAGAGGGAAATGCTGAACAATACCAATGTGGCTTTTGGTTTGTGTATTTCCTATGGCTCCACCTAATAAACTGAGCATAGATGTGCTTCTGGAATTTATTGCCATTTGTGGACATAGCCCCTAGTTCCTGGCTTTCCAGGAGGGATTAAAATTGCCCATATGATGGCAGTTAAAATACTATGGCCAACTTGTGCAGTGTCACTTGTAGTTTCTAGAGTACTGAGTTCCAGATTCATCACCCTCTTCCTCCCCAGCCTCTCCCAGCACCCTTTTGCCTTGACCTCTGATTGGAAATGGTTGGGGGAGGAGAGGTACTGTTAACTCGGAGATCCTAAAATAGGTCAGGCTATCATGCAAGTTCCAAAATAAATGTCATGAATGCCAAGTCACTGAACCATATAGCCCAAGCTGACAGTGCCTCATTACCTGCTGCCTCTGACCTGGGATTTTAAAGAAACAGTTAACGTCAATTTAGAGGGTTTACAAAAGAACCTCAGAAAAAGGAAGGCAATTTTGGGGTAAGTTGGTGAGAAAATGGGATAAGGGAAATGAGGACAGACACTGCCATACTAAATTTAAGTACAAACCAGACTTTTCCCTTTGTAATCATGTTGCTGTTTTTTGGTTATTAATGTGGGGCTTGGAAGGGGATCAATGTGGGGAGGAATAATTCATCCTTGCCTCAGTGCAGATTGGAACTTTATGAGGATGGAATAGTAAGCACACAACATAGGGGTTTATGCATCAGCACAACTTTGTGTTAAATTGTTCTCAGTGGGTATCTTGTAGGGGAATGTGAATTTGAACAGCTCTGTTGTTCTGGAGGTTGAATTGCAATTACTGAGATGTGATAGGAAACGTGGTTTTAACACCACCCAGTAAAACAGTATTTCCCCCACTTATGAATGGCACCTATGGTCCATTTAGTTTCATATACAGAGTAATCTCTTTGGTAGTCAAACTCCCATGAGCCAGCCAGAGTACAGAGAAAAAAGAACCGTGTTGCCTAGCAACCAATGGAACATTGCAATGCTAGATAAATCGAATCAATATTGCTCCAAATATTGAACCCTTAGATGATGAAAAAACCCTCAAAGCCATGTCCATAACTCCACGGCTCATTCCTTTTCTTAGACTCAGCAGCTGAGCAGGTCCTGCTTGTGTGTTGGCAAGCTTCTGAGTCCTACAGGGAGGGAAAGGACAATATGCTGAGTTACACCAGATAATTGATCAGTAGTAATTCCAGAAAGGAGATACCCAAAGGTTGAATCTCTAGGAGTTTGGGGCCTACTGCCCTTCTTGGCAGCACTGGGTAGCCTGGAGTATCTGTCATTGCCCTGAGTTCCTAACCTACTGACATCTTCTCAGGAACTCATTAAAGTTGAAGAGATCGAGGTCACTCTGCCAAATATTTCTAAAAGGAATACTTGAGTCCTTGTATATGTGTAGTCCTCCCACCAGCCCCTGTCCCCTGTGGCCCTCCATCCCACTCCTCCCCAATCACCAAGCTCCAGTAGTGTACTGTACCTTCTCTGTCTCCTTGCACCCCTCAGATTGCCAGTTTGGGTTTTCTTTTCCCTTAAAGACTGTCTTTTCTATTTTAACCTAATTCTCATAATAATTGTTTGCCCAGGGCTCTGCACCTTGGTGGGAATTAACCCAGTCTGGGAGAACTTTGAAAAGTGAACAAAAGCAGGTTCACTTTCCAACTAGCCACTTTTTCTTCCTGGAAATAATGCTATGCCCTGTTTCTAGGAACAATTTCTTGGCAGAGGATCCTCTGTCAGAATGCAGTATACCAGAAATGGGTTGGCTTTTACTCTGGGGACTTATTAACTTACAATTTACAGTCCTTAGGCTGTGAGACTGTCCAACTCAAAGCATGAACAAGAAGATACCTGGGCTCTGAAGACAGGCTGCTGGCACCTGGGACTCTTTCATATGGGAAGGCACATGGCCAGCATCTGCTGGTCTTTGGCTCCTAGGTTTCGTTGCTTTTAGCTTCTGGCTTCCCCATCTGTGGCTTCCTTTCTCAGCTTCTGTGTCTTTTTCTATTAGCTTCTCTCTCTCTCTTTTTTTGTTTTTAGAAGTTGACAAAATGATTATCAATTTTTTTTGTTAATGCAAAATATCTAGAATAGACAAAAGATCTCAAAAAGTAGATTGAAGCTGAAGTAATGTAAGTTCTTTACTTAGGCTTTCTGTAAGGCTACAGTAATCAGGAAAGTATGGAATGGGCATAAGGAAGACAATTACATAAATATAACAGAATGGGAAATCCAGATAGAGAGCTATACAATTGTTTATTTTTTTGTATATTGTATGGTAGGGTCACATTTCATTATTTTTCCAAGTTAGTATCCTGTTACTGCATTTAGCTTTTTTTTAAAAAAAATATAATTTTTTTGATATATGTTCACAGACCATATAGTCTATCCAAAATTTATAATCAGTAGTTCACAGTATCATCACAAGAGTTGTGCATTCATCACCATGATCAGTTTTTGAACATTTGCATTACTCCAGAAAAAGAAATAAGTAGAAAAAAGAAAACCCCAAACATCCCATATGCCTTTCCCCACCTTCTTATTGACAACTATTATTGTATTCTACCCAATTTTAAAGCCTACAATAGAGGTAGCTTAACTAAGACAGAATAGTATTGTCAGATATATCTATATCCATATATATTCATATCTATCTCTATACTATCTATGGAGCTGAACAAAACATTCACAAGTAGATCCACACAAACACAGGCAACTGACTTTTTTTGTTGTTGTTGTTATACAGTTTTACAAAACCAGTGCTATTGGATTACAGTTTGCCATATTCAGGCATTTCCTTCTGGCCATTCTAAAACACTAGACACTAAAAAGAGGTATCTATATATAATTAGTCAGTAGTCACAGTCATTTATTACATCCTAATTTCTCAGTTACACCTCCTTCCTCTCACTTGATATTCCTCTCAATCTTCAGGGTAAAAATAAACTTACTAATAAAAACTTTTATAGGCACGTAGATAGAGCCTAGAGCATTTCCTAGGATTTTCAGGAATATTATTGGTTGGGGCTTGGCATACTGTGGCAATTTGCAATATCTACCTGAATCTTGCATAAGAGTAACCTCCAGAATGACCTCTTGACTCTTAAAATCTCAAAAAAAAAAAAGAGATTTTAAAATCTTTTAGCCACTGCAACTTTAATTTGGTCCATTTCCTTCCCTACTGTTGATCAAGAAAGAATTCTCTATCCCATGATGCCAGGGCCAGGCTCATCCCCAGAAGTCATGTCCCATGTAGTGGGTTGGGCAGTGTGTTTATTTGCAGAGCTGGCTTAAAGAGAAAGGAACCATGTCCTAGTTTGCTAGCGGCCAGAATGCAATATACCAGAAATGGAATGGCTTTTGAAAAGAGGAATTTGATAAGTTGCTAGTTTACAGTTCTAAGGCCAAGAAAATGTCCAATTAAAACAAGTCTATAGAAATGTCCAATCAAAGGCATCCAGAGAAAGATACCTTGGTTCGAGAAGGCCGATGAAGTTCAGGGTTTCTCTCTCAGCTGAGAAGGCACATGGCGAACACAGTCATAGTTCCTCTCTCATCTGGAAGGGCACGTGGTGAACATGGCATCATCTGCTAGCTTCTTCTCCTGGCTTCCTGTTTCATGAAGCTCCCTGGGAGGCATTTTCCTTCTTCATCTCCAAAGGTTGCTGGCTTGTGGACTCTGCTTTGTGGTGCTGCAGCATTTTCTGCTCTCACCGAATCTCTTTCATTCTCCAAAATGTTTCCTCTTTTATAGGACTCCAGAAACTTATCAAGACCCACCCAAATGGGTGGAGACATGTCATCACCTAATCCAGGTTAACAACCACTCTTGATTAAATCACATCTCTAGGGAGATGATCTGATTACAGTTTCAAACATACAGTATTGAATAGGGATTATTCTGCCTTTATGAAATGGGATTTAGATCAAAACATGGCTTTTCTAGGGGACATACATCCTTTCAAACCATCACAGACCACATCTGAGAACAAATGAGGTTCTCCTGGGGTGACTCTTAGGCATAATTACAAGCAGGCCTAGCTTTGTCATTACAGAAATAAGTTTCAAAAGGGTAAGCTTCAAGATCAAGGGCTTGACTTGTTGAATTGGGAGTCCCTAATGATTGAGAGAGTATCAGGAATTCCCCCGGTGGGGAAGTTTAATAGTTCCTCATTTTCCCCCAATCCCTCAAGGGGACTTTGCAAATATTTTTAAAAATTTATTTTTATTTTATTTTATTTTATTTTTACATGGTCATGCACTGGGAATCGAACCTGGGTCCCTGGCATGGCAGGTGAGAACTTTGCCTGCTGAGCCACTGTGGCCCGCCCTGCAAATACTTTTTTTATTTTTTGCCCACACTTCTCTGGAATGTATCTGGGTATTACATTAACCTGTACAGAATAATAAGATCTCATTCCCTAATAATAAGATCTCAGTCTCTATGTTCCGTGTAATTAGGTTGTTTAAACAAACTGACCAGACAAGTTAAATTAGACAGTGTGCTACAGAAAGTTTAAATTTTAGACCAAATAAACATCTCTTCTTTTGGTCTCACACAGAAGTTGAAGTTTTAAAATATAGGCAACACCATCCTTTACCCTGTATTCTGATTCATCCTACTCCTAACCAGGTCCATTTCATTCTCATTCCAACTGGACCCTGATCTCTTCTTCAACCTCTTCAAAAGTTGCTGTATGGAGCAATGCTGACTTTCAGAGCTACAGAACTTCAACTTTGAGTCTCATGTGCCATGCAGGTAACTAGTGTTCCAGGGAACTACCGGGTCTGTGAGTTTCTCTTAATTTCATCTCTTTTAAAGGACTCCAGTAAAATAATTAAGACCTACCTTGGGGCAACTCCTCAATTGAAACAACCTAATAGGAAGGACCCACCTACAACAGGTCTGCACCCACAGGAGTCGATTAAAAGAATATGGCCTTTTCTGGGGCACATAACAGCTTCCAGCCAGCACAGTCTCCTAATAACACTGAAAGGTAGATGTTCTTCATCCAGTTTTGCAGTGGAGGAAGCAGAAGTCTAGGGAGACCATGCAGTTTTCCCAAGGACACCCAGCAAAGAAGTGGGAAAAGTTGCAATTTGAATCTAGTTCTGTTTGACCTCAAGGCTGCTGTGCCATTCTCAGGGGCAGCTTTGCAGGGGCCGGTGAGCAGAGCAGGCTCACAGCAAACCCACACTTGGTGCACATGAGGCACCTAGCATCTTACCTTTACCTGGAAAATCTGGGGACCTGGGTTTTAGTTCCAGTTTTCTTCAAATTTACTGAACTCACTGGACTTCTTTCTCCTCACTTGTAGAATGAATCAAGAATTAGAGACTGTCTAACTCTCAGAATCCAGGAGGCAAGATTTAAGAACTGAATCCAATTTGATCAGTGACTGGAAAAATATTTGCAAGCCTCCTTCAGGGAATGGTGAGAACGGGGAGAAATTCAACTTCCCCAAGTTGAATTCTTGATATTCTCACAAGCAGTGTGGACAACCAAAGCTATAGGCTGAGCTCCCAGTCTTGGGGTTTGTTCATATGAAACTTAACCCCACAAAGGATAGGTCAAGTCTACTTAA
>PVIY010040620.1:5598-22345 GCA_004026745.1 Myrmecophaga tridactyla | reverse complement strand
ATATGATTTGAATATTATTTAGCCAGTAATAGATTCATTTATAGTAATATTATTTAGATTAATAGATTAAGCCACCTGGTTTAGGGCAAGAAAAAAAGTTTTTTGCCAGTATAATGATACCCAGGAGAAAATCAGTATTTTTTATACAGATAACAATATGATAAAAGTTAACATAAGTTATTTTGATAAAACACAGACTTTTTGCTTTTTAACTAATTATTTAGAAAATTTTTTTTATATCTTTCATTAGAACAGGCTAAGAGTCCAAGAAAACATTGTAATTTTGACTCATTAAATCTTTCTTGATTTTAACCACAATTTTCATTTTTACAATCCCTTAGCACTTATTAGTTTAGGCTTTGTGCTTTATTTTTCTCATTTAGTAACAGTTATTCATTTTAGGATAAAACTATTCTGTTTTCCTATTATTAAAAATACATCTTTCATATTTTTCATATTTAAATCACTACTTTGAACAAATACTTTACCATGCTAATTCGTGAGAAACTGCGTTAAGCTCTTTGATGAGGTTTAGGGTTTCTCTCCTTTCATGCAGAAGTGCTCTTAATGAGGCGGCGTGTAGCCTAAAGTTTTCTGTTGCTTTTTCTAAGTCTCCTTGTGGTGGTTGGGTTATAGCAGGGCAGAAGAAGGGTTTTAATGCAGGGAACTCTTTAGATAAGGGGGCGTACGGCGGGGGCCAGAAGGGAGGAAGGGACTCAACCTCCAAAGGGGGAGGGAATTCGACTTCCGTCTCATTTTTATGCTGATCGGGGTAAGATGAGATTACCTGGTTAGATGGGGTTTCTGATTTTTCTATGTCCGGGCCTTCGCTTGGGGGTTTTTCGGGCATATTAATAATAATGTAGCGGTATTCTGACGCGGGGCGGGAGTGGCTTCTTAAGGCCTCTTCCCCTTCTCTACAGAGCTTTTGAATATCTGGGGCCAAAGAATGGACTTTTAGGGTTTCGTTAATTAGATTCCAATAAGTAAAAGCAGTGACCGGGACCTTTTCAGGACCGAAGGTTCGGAAGTAGTCCTCTAGACAATCCCCGACCCTTAGCCAGCATTGTTGGTCTATAGTGCCTTCCTGAGGGAACCAAGGGCAAGTCTTTAGTAGGAAATCAAAGAAGTATGTGAGATCTTTTTTCTTAACTCTAGTTCCTCGTGCCTTGAGTGATTCTTTCAACTGACTAACATACAATTCGTGCTGGGAAGTTGCTTGTCCCATGATGAGGGTGGGGGGCTTACCGTTTTCTCTTTTTCTTTCCTTGCGCCGTCACTGATCAATTGCCGAGCAGATCTGTCTCGCGAGCGAGTCATTTCGCGGCGATCCTGGGGGCGGTGAATGCGAGAGGCCTCTCTCCTTGAGTGCGGCGTTCCGTCCCTCACAAAGCTCGGGCCCCACGCTGGGCGCCAGTTGTCCTGGCCCGCGGGACGATCAACTGAGGCTCTAACTCCTGTGAGGGAAAGAATGGTATGGGACAAGAGACACGAAGAACGACAGCAAGACAAATATTCTGATCAAGCTGCAAAATTTTATTGAGAGAACAAAGCATATATACTCTTGGGAAGGGGAGGAGTGGTGGGTAAGGAAGTGGAAGTTAGGGATTGGCTGTTGCTGTTGCTAGGGTGAGCGAGAAGGCTCAGGGTTTGGTGGCTGCTGTTGCTGGGGTGGAAGGCGGACTTTAGTTTCGCACCTCGTGCCTGCGTACTGCTTTATCAGCCTGGGCAGTGACGGGAAACGGAGAACAAAGGAGCGGGGAGAAAGAAGAACAAGGAAGTGGGCTCCGTTCTGGCGGCCATGTTACCGGCATTGCTAAACTCAGTGTACATCCGTATTGACTGCTCCCAACAGTAAACTCTAACTTCCAGATGTTCTGCATTTTGAGCCACGTGAAAACGACTCAAAATCGAGTTGCTCAAACTGGACTTCTTAAAGTTTTTCTTAACTGTTCCTTCTCATGGTGCAGTAGTTCCCAAACTTATCTGTACATTAGAATCCTATGAGGAGCTTCAAAACTTATTGATGCCTTTGCCCACCCTCACAGGTTGTGATTTAACTGGTCTGTCTGTGACCCTGGACGTTAGAGTTTTTGAAGGGTCCCAAGGGGACTGTAGTGCACAGACAAATTAAGGAACTATTGCTGTAATGGTTTATTTTTTTTAAGTTGTGGGATTTATGCTGTGAACCTCTCTTCTGGCACTGAATAATAAACAGCTGTGTACTGTTTAAGTTTTATGGTGAACATAATTACTTTCCCTAGATAGATTGCAAGTTCCTCATATACAGAAATAAAAAAATACTTGATATATTGTGCTATGAAATGAAAAGTCATGGTCCTTCCCCTTAAACTGCTATAATGTAGGAGGTAGGTTTTCAAGCAGTGAAAACAGAGAAAGAATATTGCTTTAAGGGGAGCATATACAAAGTTTATGTGAGTTCTGGAGAAGAAGGCTGTCAGTCCATGTGGTTAGGATAGGAAAGATTAGGAAAGCTTTGAGTCAAGAATTTGCTGGGACCATAGAGGGCAAGGGTGTTAGTAAAAAGATATATAGAAGAGCATGGTGTGCTCAAGAAACTGTAACTTCTGAGTATTCCTGCAACATAAGTATGAGGTGAGAAGTTGCAAGAGATGAGGTTGTGTAACAAGTCATGAGTTATTTCTTGCATAAGAAGTCATGAGTTATTTCACTTAGATTCTTTGTATCTCCTGTGAAGATGTTTACATTTTCTTACAGAAATCAGGAGTCATGATATCTAGAGCAGAAGAATGAGATGATCAGACTGCAAGTTAGAAAATGGTGACAGCAACAGTATTAATGAGAGATGGAAGGGGTATGTGACTAAGACCAGGAAAGTTGGTAAGGAGATTATTGCAATGGTCAGTCAAGAAGTGAGGGTCTGATTTATAAAAATGACAGTGGGGCTGGAGAAGGGAAGGAGGTAGAGCTATTTAAGAAGTAGAATGAATTAGGTAGTTAAATGGATGTCAAGGGAAAGGACAGTGAAGAATTAATGATGGGAATATGGAAAAGGCAGCAGGTTTGAAGGTGGGATGGGATAGAAATGGTGAATTTTGTTTTGGACATGGTGAGCTTGAAGATCCATAAGATATGGAGCTACCTATTAAATAGTTGAATATATGGAGAGAGATCTGGGTTAGACATGAAGATTTAAGAAACACAGGAGAATAAATGGGTATGGGTTAACTCTGCCCAGGAAGTTTCAAGAGTGAGGAGGAAGCTAATCATTATACATTAGCAACTCCTAACTGATAGGTTTCTCATCCAGGAGGAAGGAGAAGAGACCAAAACTCGATTAAAGGAGCTATATTGTGAGGCTATGTATGGGCAGGCTAACACTTAAGATAGCAACAGCCCCCAGTAGGGAAAGAGGAACAGCTTATATAGGATGGTTGGCAGGAAGTAGGCAAAGGGAGGCGGTGGGTTTTCTTTGTCTAGCTTGGGAGTGGGAAATTGGCAGGTTTCCATTGCTTGGTTTAGAAGCGGGGGGCTAAGTGGGGAGTTATTGCAAGTGTGCACACTGCTGGGGCTGTAACTGCCAGAGGGCGGGTGTTGGATAAGGGGAGTTATAGTAGGAATGCAGCTGCCAGAGGAAGATGCAAGCACACTCAAGACAACTGCTGTGTGGGCTGGGGCAGGTTTGGTTTTGCAAGGGGCCTCCCGGAAGTTATGAGGCAAATTTCCTGGAATGCTTGTTAAGGGTTGGTTACTTCAAGGGGGAGTTTAGCCTAACATTCCAGCCTTTTCCATTTAGTTTTCTTGGGATGTTGCAGGGCAGAGATCTGTCTTCTGTATCTGCTTCTGGCTAGTGGGGATGCGTAGAGCTGTCCTTATGTTTTGTCACCAGGCAGTGGTGGTACTGGTGTTTTTGCTGGAGGAGCAGCATGTTGCTGACAGCATGATTTGTCAGTGTTTGGATGGTTCTGTGAATAAAGCTGGTTAAGAGTTTTAAGAGGGCCCCAAAATGAGGAATATCTGGGCGATGATTCTCTAACTGCCTCCAAGCTGAAAAGGGGCATTGTTATTAAGGGACAAAGGGAATGATACAATGAAACCAGTTGTTGTTCTTGGAGAGTCCGGTATTTCTGGGTTTCAGAACTTCTGTGGCATTGGAACAAACTGGAGTTGTTCTGAAAAACAAACTTAAGTAAAATTTTATTTAGCACAAGATATTTTTCAGCATTTCCAGGAATACTGTTGGTTGCCATATTGTGGCAGCTTGCAATATCTGGCTGAAACTTGTATAAGTAACTTCCAGAATGACCTCTTGACTTGATTTGAAATGTCCTAGCCATTGAAACTCTATTTCTTTTCCCCCTTTTGGTTAGTTAATCCATTGTACCAGGGCCAGGCTTACCCTTGGAACTTATGTCTGACAATGCCAGGGCCAGTTATGTTCCGTGATGCCAGGGCTAGTTAGGTCCTGCAATACCAGGGCCAGGCTTACACCTCTGGCAATCATGTCCCACATTAGTGGGAAGTTGGGAGTTTGGCTTAGAGAGAGACCACATTTGAGCAACAGCAGAGATTTTCTAGAGATGACTCTTAGGCACTAATCATAATTAGGTTTAGTTTGCTATAATAGAAATAGGTTTCATAAAGGTAAGCCTTAAATAAGGGCCTTTCTTTTAAAGTTTTCCTTGTTACAGATGGAGCTCTGACCTATAGCTGACCGCATATGTTTTTAAAGAAGTATTAGAGCAGAGCAGTGCAACTGATAATTTGGCTATTGCTGTGATTGGAAGCTTTTTAAGAATAATTTAAAATATGACTAACAACACCATGCCACTGTTGAATATCATACAGATTAATATTAGGATATCACATGGATACTGAGAACATTGTCAGATTTTTAGGAATTTTATACAACTTTTAAAAATATATGAATAATATTATTTTACCTATAGAAGTTTAACCAGCAACAGAATAGAAAATGTTTTTAACCACTGTAATAATTCCCAAATACTTCCTATGCAATAGCTTAAACTATTTTAGTACTTTATAGGAAGTGAAAGAACAAATTATTTGTAACAGTATTTCCCTGAACAGTGAGAAGACTTGTATTCTGAAATAAAGGATGAAGAGGGTAAGAATATTAACAAGGATACTACTTGTTTTCTAGACAGAGTACTTGGATGATTAAGAAAAAAATTTTTTAAAGGAACCTTACATTAAGAACAGACTAACAAGCCACATTATTTTAACATAGAGAAAAAGAAGGTCCAGCATGACACAAAAGCTTTCTTTTTTGAAATATGTGATAAACAGACTTAATATATTTTGGTCAGCACTGACTATGACAGACAAAATTCATTATCATAAGTTGCTTTTATACAACTCTCTGCATACAAAATTCACTTCCTCCAACTCTACTATTTTCTGTATCCATTCAGGGCTTGTAGTCTACAATGACTATAAAAAACAAAATCTATCCCATTAAACCTTCTTTCACCTTCCATATTCATTTCACCTGTAATTTTTTATTTATCCAGACTGCACATAATCAGAAATAAATTTGATACGAAATTCACAAAGCTTTTAAACTTGCATATTTTCTTCCAATAAAAGTATTCATGAAGGGGAGGAGCTACAAAGTAGTACAAAATAATGGAAGAAGGAAGGAATTTCTGCTTGGGTTAGGAATACAGCCAAGCATTTATGTACTTTATATTCAGAACACACAAATGATTATATTACAATATGCTTAAAATTTCTCAGTTCAATTTAGTACTACCTTAGGCTAGCTTATTTATTAGTAAGCTTATATAAATTTAGGGAGAACATACCCAAGCAGAATAAAATCACATTTGTTTAATTCAGAATTTACCAAAAATCTTTTTTTATCAGAGGTTGTAAAAAATGTTTGTTTTCATAATATCTTAAAATTACAAACGATTTAAAAAGTACATTCTCGACTATCAAGTTCTGGAGAATATACTGCAGTTTTTTAATTTGTCCTAAGCTTAAATCCAGGAAAACTTTTCCATATTTCTAAAAAATCTTACTGAATTTTGATTAGATTGTATTCAGTTATTTCTATTTTAAGGCTATTTATATTTTAGTCTGGAGGTAGGGGGGAAGAGATGGGGGAGTGTTATCTTCTGGCCATTTTCAGCCACAGCTGCAGCTCGGCTGGGAGGGGCTGCATATGGAGGAGGGGTGGGGAGTTAAGGAGAAAGTCTTTGGAGGTATCAGAGGATGAGTTGGGAGGGAGAGAAGGATTTGATAAGTGGAACAAGTTTGGCAAAGAAGGCTTGGATAAATGGGACTTCACTCCACTTGCCAAGATGCTAAGAGTAATCGTTAAGGTTTAGAAAATTTGTAGGTCAAGAGTTCTGTTTTCTGGCCAAACTGACCTATTGTCTAATTTATACTATGGCTTGGTGATAATTGCAATAGAAAATTAATCTTTTAGATCAGCAGTAAGATCAAGGACTGCCTGTTTCCCATGATACTGGATAGGGTACGGAGAAAACTTTTGCTCTTAGACAACTTAGAAACTGTTAAGAGGGCATCTCTGCTTGAGAGTTTTAAGTCCCAGTGAGTATACAAAGTGGATGGAAGCATCCCAGTGTCTCACTCGCTCCTAGGGTCCAGGACCCAGTAGAAGCAACTCTCCCCTAGCACTAGGATTTCAGATGTGTTGTCCAGATCAACAGAGAAAGAGAGTGCCAGACAGAAAAGAAGTAAGTGCTCTTATTTACTCTGAGATGATTTGCCAGTGTTGGTGCTGAAGTCAGGCAAGGTGGTTACGTCCCCTCTTATGGAAGTTTCATCTCCATTCCCAGTCCTGGGTTTCATTATCAAAATGATAAGTTTCTCTACCGGAAAGGAGGAGAAGAGACCAAAACTCGATTAGAGGAGCTTCATTGTGAGGCTATGCATGGGCAGGCTGACACTTAAGATAGCAACAGCCCCCAGTGGGGAAAGGGAAACAGCTTATATAGGATGGTTGGCAGGAAGTAGGGAAAAGGAGGCAGTGGGTTTTCTTTGTCTAGCTTAGGAGCAGGAAGTTGGCAGGTTTCCATTGGTTGGATTAGAAGTGGGGGGGGCTAAGTGAGGAGTTATTGCAAGCTTGCAGCTGCTGGGGCTAGATGTTGGATGTTGGATAAGGCAGATGTTGGATAAGGAGAGGTTATCACAAGATTGTAGCTGCTGGGGGCTATAACTGCCGGTGGGCAATTATAGCAGGAATGCAGCTGCCAGAAGGAGATGCAGGGATACTCATAAAACTGCTACGTGGGCTGGGGCAGACTTGGTTTTGCAAGGGGCCTCCTGGAAGTTATGAGGGAAGTTTCCTGGAATGCTTGTTAAGGGTTTGTTACTTCAAGGGGGAATTTAGCTTATTAACACTAACATTTGAAGAGTAGATAGAAGAAAATAAGACAACAAGGGAGTGACCAGAGAATTTGAAGGTGAAACTGGATTAATGGTAACACAGAAATAAGTTTCACAAGAGCAAGCCTCAAGATCAAGGGCTTGGCCTCTTGATTTGGGTGTCCTTAATGTCTGACACAGTATCAGAGATTTCCCTGGTGAGAAAGTTTAAAAGTCGTATTTTTTCTCTCATCCCTCAAGGGACTTTGTCAACACTTTTTTATTATCTGCTTAATATCCTCTGGAATGTATCCGGGCCCTACTCTAAACTATACACATTACAGATCCTCATTCTTATCCTGGGCTCCCTGTGTTTTGATTGTTTAAATGATCTATTCAAGCAGGTTGAGTTAGATGATGTGCTACAGATAGTTTAGGTTCTGGAAAAAATTAATCTTTCTCCCTTTGGTGTCGTAGAGTAGATGAAATTCTAAAATACAGACATTGTCTTCCTTATTCCTGTATCCTGAATTACCTTAATCCCAACCTGATTGGCTTTGTTCTTATCTCTAAATACCAGGTGTTCTAGTTTCCTAGCGGCCAGAATGCAACAAACCAGAGATGGATTGGCTTTTAATAAAAGGGGATTTATTTTGTTAGTTCTTCAGAGGAAAGGCAGCTAACTTTCAACTGAGGTTCTTTCTTACATGGAAAGGCACAGGGCGTTCTCTGTTGGCTTTCTCTCCAGGCCTCTGGATTGCAACAGCTTTCCCCCAGGTGATTCCTTTCTGCATCTCCAAAGGCCTGGGCTGAGCTGCGAGTGCTGAGATGAGGTATGCTGAGCTGCTTGGGCTGTGCTACGTTGAGCTCTCTCATTTAAGCACCAGCCAATTAAATCAAACATCATTCATTGCAGCAGGCACACTTCCTAGCCATCTGCAGATGTAATGAGCAACAGATGAGGTTCACATGTCGTTGGCTCATGTCCACAGCAACAGAACTAGGTACCTTCACCTGGCCAAGTTGACAACTGAATCTAACTACCACACAGGTTATACATATATAGCACAGCCTCTCAAAATCCAGAAATAACCATTACCACTCTGGACTAAATGTGAGTGCTATAAGAGATTACAATCTAGGCCCCAATTTTCTTATAAGTATTTTCTAAATGAGTCCATGCAATATTTGCTCTTTTGTTTCTGGCTTATTTTGCCTCACCAAATGTCCCATAGGTACATTCACAATGTTGCATGCCTCACAACTTCATTCTTTTTGTAGCAGCATGTTCTAGTTTGCTAGCTGCTAGAATGCAATGTACCAGAAACGGAATGGCTTTTATAAAGGGGAATTTAATGAGTTGCTAGTTTACAGTTCTAAGGCCAAGAAAATGTCCCAATTAAAACAAGTCTATAGAAATGTCCAATCAAAGGCATTCAGGGAAAGATACCTTGGTTCAAGAAGGCCGATGAAGTTCGGGGTTTCTCTCTCAAGTGAGAAGGCACATGGCAAACACAGTCAGGGCTTCTCTCTCAGCTGGGAGGGCACATGGAGAACACAGCATCATCTGCTAGCTTTCTCTCCTGGCTTCCGGTTTCATGAAGCTCCCTGGGAGGCGTTTTCCTTCTTCATCTCCAAAGATTGCTGACTGGTGGACTCTCTGCTTCGTGGTGCTGCAGCATTCTCTGCTCTCTCTGAATCTCTCATTCTCCAAAACGCTTCCTCTTTTATAGGACTCCAATAAACCAATCAAGACCCAGCCAAATGGGTGGAGACATGTCGTCACCTAATCCAGTTTATCCACTCTTGACTAAATCACATCATCCAGGGAGATGATCTGATTACAGTTTCAAACATACAGTTTTGAAAAGGGACTACTCCACCTTTATGAAATGGGGTTTTGATCAAAACATGGCTTTTCTAGGGGGCATACTTACTTTCAAACCAGCACACAGCACAATATTTGATCATTTGTAAACACCACCATTTGCTGTTCTACTTCTCAGTGAGTATGTCCTTCAGCCACCTCCATCCATTGGGCATCATGTATAATGTCCAAAGTCAACAATCCACTGACACACTCAGTTTTAAACAATTCATTGTTCCCAAGAGAAAGATAACCAATAAACACATTGTCACCAAATAGAAAATGAAAACCTCACCTTAACTCTTTTCCCTGCCCCCATTATTTACCTCTGGTATTGACGCGGTACTGTTGATATTTTCCTGTTAAACATAGCCTATAATATGCGATAGCAGTTGCTCTAGCTTGTTAGTTGCCAGAATGCAATATACCGGAAATGGAATGGGGAATTTAATGAGTTGCTAGTTTATGGTTCTAAGGCCGAGAAAATGTCCCAATTAAAGCAAGTCTATAGAAATGTCCAATCTAAGGCATCCAGGGAAAGATACCTTGGTTCAAGAAGGCTGATGAAGTTCAGGGATTCTTTCTCAAGTGGAAGGGCACATGGCGAACACAGTCAGGGTTTCTCTCTCATCTGGAAAGGCACATGGTGAACACGATCAGGGTATCTCTCTCATCTGGAAGGACACATGGTGAACATGGCATCATCTGCTAGCTTCTTCTCCTGGCTTCTTGTTTCATGAAGCTCCCCGGGAGGCATTTTCCTTCTTCATCTCCAAAGGCTGGTGGACTCTACATCTCATGGCTACATCATTCTGCTCCCTCTGAATCTCTCATTCTCCAAAACGTTTCCTCTTTTATAGGACTCCAATAAACCAATCAAGACCCACCCAAATGGGTGAAAACATGTCGTCACCTAATCCAGTTTAACAGCTACTCTTGACTAAATCACATCATCCAGGGATATCATCTGATCATAATCTCAAATGCACAGTATTGAATAGGGACTACCCCACCTTTATGAAATGGGATTTTGATTAAAACATGGCTTTTCTAGGGGGCATACTTCCTTTCAAACCAGCACAGTGGTTTTCCCCCATACCCTGAATTTATACACTCTTTGTACAAGATTCATACCTTTGAAGTAGTTCATGCAGGAAGAACTCATCTATATTTGTAGTGTTAATCAGTGGGACACATGGGTCTGTACAACCCCTTTCAGTCATGTTGACCTTCAATATAGTAGTAGTATTTATAGACCCACTAATGAACTGCCTTCACTTCTATCTATTCCCTTACATTTAAGTTCAATCTCGTTAGCTAACCATACACCCATCTCAGAGGGAAATTTATAGCACTAAATGCTTACATTAAACAGGAAAAAAGATTCGAAATCAGAGCCATTCCCCTTTCTAGTTAAGAAGAACTAGTTAAAGAAGAGCAAACTAACCCCAAAATGAGCAAAATGAAGGGCATAACCAATATTATTAGAGCAGAGATAAATGAAATAGAGAACAAATACAACAATAGAAAGAGTCAACGAAATTAAGAGCTGGTTCTTTGAAAAGATCAGTAAGATTGGCAGGCCGTTAGCCAGATTGACGAAGACAAAGATAGAGGTTACAAATAGCAAAAATAAGAAATGAAAAGAGGACATTACAGTGATCCTGCTGAAATAAAAAGGGCTATAAGAAGACACTGTGAACAACTGTACACCAAAAAATTGGACAACATAGATGAAATGGACAAATTCCTAGAAAGACACAAACTATGTACACTGGCTTACGAAGAAATAGAAGATCTCAACAAACCAATTACTAGTAAAGAGGTTAAATCAGTACTCAAAAACCTACCACAAAGAGAAGCCCAGGACCATATAGTTCGCAGAAGAATTTTGCCAAACATTCCAAGAATTACCATCTATACTGCTAAATTCTTCCAAAAAATTGAAGAGGAGGGAACACTCCCTAACTTATTTGGTGAAGCCAGCATCACCCTCATACCAAAGGTGGATAAAGATGCTACAAGAAAAGAAAACTACAGACCAATATCTCTTATGAATATAGATCCAGAAATCCTTAGTAAAATATTAGCACATCAAATCCAACAGCACATCAAATGAATTATACACCTTGCACCCAGGAATGCAAGGGTAGTTCAACATAAGAAGATCAATTGGTGTAATGTACCACATTAGCAGAATGAAGGGAAGAAAAACTCATGATCATCTCAATTGATGCAGAAAAGGCATTAGACAAAAATCCAGCGTGCTTCTTGATAAAAACACTTAGAAAATTAGGAATAGAAGGAAACTTCCTCAAAATGATAAAGGGTATCTATGAAAATCCCACAGCTGGCATCATATTCAGTAGTAAAAAACTGACACTTTTCCCTCTGAGATCAGGAAAAGCCAATCATCAAATTATATGGAAGGGTAAGGGACCCCAAAGAAACAAAGCCCTCTTAAAAAAGAAGAATGAAGTTGGAGGACTCACACTTCTCAATCTTAAAACTTATTATAGGGTGGGCCTCCATGGCTCAGCAGGCAGCTGGTTGTCACCACTGGTGTTCAACATTTTACTCGAAATTGTAGCTAGGGCAATTAGGTAATAAAAAGAAATAAACAGGCATCCAAATTGGAAAGGAAGAAGTAAAACTTTTCCTATTTGCAATGACATGGCTCTATATGCAGAAAATCCTGAAAAATCTACAAAGAAGCTATTGAAACTAATAAATGAATTCAGCAAAATGGCAGGGTAGAAAATCAACAGCCAAAAATCAGGGGTGTTTTTATATAATTAAATCAGTTAAAGATCTAAATAAATGGAACAGCATTCCATGTTCATGGATTGGAAGATTGTTAAGATGTAAATTATACCAAAAGTGATTTATAGACTCAATGTAATCCCAAATCAAAGTCTGAGCAGCATTCTTTATAGACATGGAAAAGCCAATCATCAAACTATATGGAAGGGTAAGGGACCCCAAAGAAACAAAGCCATCTTAAAAAAGAAGAATGAAGTTGGAGGACTCACACTTCTCAATCTTAAAACTTATTATAGGGTGGGCCTCCGTGGCTCAGCAGGCAGACTTCTCACCTCCCATGCCAGAGACCTGGGTTCACTTCCCGGTGCCTGCCCATGCAGAAAAAAAGCAAAAGGGAAAAAAACTTATTACAAAGCAGTAATACTCAAAACAGCATGGTACTGGCACAAGGCAGACATATAGACCAATGGAATAGAATTGAGAGCTCAGAAATAAACCGTTACATTTTTGGCAAATTAATTTTTGACAAGGATACCAAGTACATTCAATGGAGAAAGGATATTCTCTTCAACAAATGGTGCTGGCAGAGCTGGATATCCATATACAAAGGAATGATAGCAGGCCCCTATCTCACACCACATACAAAATTAACTTAAATAAAATATCTTGATATAACAGCCAGGATTATTAAAAATTCTAGAAGAAAATTTAGGAAAGCGTCTTCAGGCTCTTGTGCTAGGCAATGATTTGTTAGGCCTTACACCCAAAGCACAAGCAACAAGAAAAAATAGATAAAATGGGACCTCATCAATATTAAAAATTTTTGCTTATCAAAGGACTTTATTATGAAAGTAAAAAGACAGCCTACCTAATGGGAGAAAATATTTGGAAACCGCATATCTGATAGGGTTTAATATTTAGAATATATAAATAAATCTTACAACTCAACAATTAAAAGGCCAGCAACTCATTTTTAAAATGGACAAAAGACTTGAATAGACATTTCTGCAAAGAAGATGTACAAATAACCAAGCAGCACATGAAAAGATGCTCACTATCACTAGCTATTACGGAAATGCAAATCAAAACCTTAATTATATTTTACACTGAATAGAATGGTTACTATTTTAAAAAAATGGAAAATTACAAGTATTGGTGAGGATATGGACAAATAGGCACAATTAGTCATTGTTGGGGAGATGAAATGATACAGCTGCTGTGGAAGACAGTTTGGTGGTGCCACAGAAATTTAGGTGTAGAACTGCCATGTGATCTGACAATCCCACTTCAAGCTATACTCAAAAGAACTTGAACAGATATTTGTGTGTCAATCTTCATAGTGGTATTCATGATTACCAACAGATGGAAGCAACCCAGTGTCCATTACCTGTTCAATGGGTGATACAATGTGTTATATACATATTATTATTCAACTGTAAAAGGAATGAAGTTCTGATACATGTGACATGCATGAATCTTGAAGACATCATGTTGTATGAAATAAACCAGACAAACAGGCACATATATTGATAACAGTCAAAAGCAGGAGGTTCTCTGCCTGATGCACTCAAATGACCAATTCCTGAGACACTGGGGTTTCAAAGAGAGAAAGAGTTTATTGCCAAATGTGAAGCAGGAGATCAGATAGCCTATTGGCCTAAAAATCTGTCTCCTTGAACTGCAGAAACTCTTGAGAGTTTTATAGTTATCCTAAAGGATAATGAGTATAATGACTCAAGATGAAGTTAGAGATAATCTAATTATTCAGCATGCTTAATCACAGGATGTACGTAAGAAAATGGCAGCTTTAATATATTGATGGGCATGATTTTTAGTGGTATAAATGGGTATAGGTCACTTACAAGTTAAAGTTTAAGCTACTGTGCATGTCAGGTGGCCCAATTTTGGTTAGACCCAGCTGTCTAATAAGATAGTTTAGAAATTGAGGTTGGTTAGTTTTGAGCTGGCTCATGTTTCTTCAGTAATAAACATTAGGTGCTGTTTTTTGTGATCATAAGACTCCGAAGTTGGAAAACAGGATAAGGGGGTATGAGTGGGGCCAGGTGTTTACAATCACATGATAAAGGCTATATAGTAACAAATTCATAAAGATCAAGGCAACGAGGTTACAGTTCAGTTTTTCAGGTATTTCCTTCTGGCTATTCTACAATATACTAGAAAGTAAAAAAAAAAAAGATCTATATAATGATTCAATATTCATAAACATTTGTTAATTCTTAACTTGTTACAATATTTTATGATCTCACTGATATGAAATATTTACAATAAGCAAACTCATAGAGTCAGAATCTAGAATATAGGCTAGTGGACAGGATGGGGTAAGTGAACAGAGTTTCTATTTGGGTCAGACCTAAGATTTTGGTAATGGATGGTGGTGACGGTAGCACAACTTTGTGAATGTGATTAACAACACTGAATTAATATTTGAATGTGGTTAAAAGGGGAAATTTTAGGTTGTATGCATGTTGCTAGAATAAAATTAAAAAAAAAAACAACCCACAGGACTGTATAACACGAACAAGGAATCCTACTGTAAAATGGTGGACTATAGTTAATAGTGCAATTATAAAAATGTTCTTTAATGAATTCTAACAAATGTACCACCCAAGATGCAAGATGTTAATTTCAGGGTGGTATATGGGAACTCTGAATTTTATGCATAATTTTTCTATAAACCTACAACTCTTCTAAAAAGAGAAAGGTTGTGGTCCAAGAGTAGGATATTAACATGTAAGATTTCAGGGTGAAACCATCCTGAGTGATTGGCAAGTCCAAGGTGTGGCTATGAACTATGGTAGAATGCAAGTGTGGTCTTAAAGAGTGGAAAGAATTTTCACATGGATGCTAAAATCAGTCAACAAAAGAGAACTGGGGTGAACCAGGGCCAAAGTCCTCAGTAACTGGGGAGAATGCTCAGGAGGTTGGTAGATGGCAACACTGGAAGGTGATATTGCAGTAGCTTAGAAGCAGTAGTGGGGAGCTAGAATACTGACATCGGCTCCTCAACCATGAATCCAGAGATAAGAGAAAGTTATCTAGTATTTTTTATCAAGAAGGCTGCTGGGAAAGCAAGGTTTTAGATTTCAAGGACAGAAACTTTGAGGAAGCAAGATTGTTCGTAGACCTCACAAGGGTTTCCAGATATCACAATCGACATGTTTGGAAGGGAAGATAAACAACAATGGGGAAAATGAGCTCATACAGAAGTGAGAAAAAGTGGAAGGGAAAATAATGGGAAGGGGATGCGAGTAAGGGCTTCTTTCTATCAACCATTTTTGGGTGCATGCTGTTTTGATGCTGAATTTATTTTGTTACATCAAAACTTGAATAAAGCAGAGATTTAAAAGCATTTATTGTGTGGACTATGTTTCCCACTACGAGCAGTCCAAATTGCAGCCAGAATGATCATTTTATTACAAATTTTAATCTAGAAGGTATTTAGCATTTACTGTGTAAAGACAGTGGGAAAACACAAAGATGAATAGAACATGGTTTCTCTTCTCAAAGAGCTAATGTGGTTTAATGGTCTTATGGAAACTTGACCTTCCATGTTATAGTGAAAAACTTGGCTGGCCTTTGTCCCCAGTTTCTTGGGAAGCAACCTCTGAATCTTTGGAATTTCCTGTGATAGGAGTGTCTTTTGGCCTTCTTGGTGGGCACCAAACATACCTGATGGTTACAGGTACTGTCCAGCCACACCTGTAGTCTTAGGTTGAGGGTTGGCTACACTGGAAAGACCAACTGTGTGATTATAGGGTTTGGAGCTTTAATCCACTTCATATCATCTCACTCACTTCCCAGACCTCTGAGAGGGAGGAGTGGTGAAGATTGAGTTTGACCACGTGGATCCTGATTCTATGAATCAAACCCATATAATGAGACCCCATATAAACTCAGGTTTGGAAGCCTCAGTGACCTTCCATGATTGGTCAACCATCCTTCCAGGAGGTTGATGTGTTATGACCCCACAAAGAGAGGTCATGGAAGTTTTCGTTTGAGACCCTCCCAGACCTTGCCCAAAGTGTCTCTTCTTTTAGCATCTTCTTATTTGTATGCTTTTACTATAATAAGATGGTAATGATACTGGACAGGAGTGGTAGGTTCTCTGCCCAGCATGCGTAACAGCCAGTCCATGACACTGGAGTTTCAAAGAGAGAAAGAGTTTAATGCTACATGCTAAACAGGAAAGCAGATGGCCTAACCACCCAAAAATCTGTCTCCCTGAGTCTAAGGAGTTCAGGGTATTTATGGATTCAAACAAGGGAGGATGGAGTTTTTACCATTACAATAGTAAGTATACACAAGGCTGAGACTAGGCTAAAATAACCCTTACATTAGTAAGTATAAACAGGGCTAAGGCTAGGCTAGACTAAACATTGCAAAAGTATAAATTGGGCTGAGACTAGGCCAGAATAACAATTACAACAGCAACTGTAAACAGGGCTAAATCCAGGCCACAACAACCAAAATAAACAGGGCAAGATTAGTTGAGTTTCAGTAATTCTAGGTATTACCTTCTACCTTTCTACATTATAGAAAGAAAAACATCTATATAATTGTATTAGTTAGGGTTCTCTAGAGAAACAGAATCAACAGGGAACACTTGCAAATATAAAATTTATAAAAGTGTCTCACGTGACCGCAGGAACACAGAGTCCAAAATCCACAGGGCAGACTGCGAAGCTGACGACTCTGATGGAGGGTCTGGATGAACTCCACAGGAGAGGCTCACCAGCCGAAGCAGGAATGGGGCCT